>JAKLMY010000062.1:107303-127940 GCA_022814645.1 Ganoderma meredithae | reverse complement strand
TCGGGGCAAGTCAGCCTAACTGGTCGTAATTGGTCGTGATTGGTAAACACCTGAATCAGCAACCAATTTGTAATCATGAGAGTTTGTACAGTCATCGGGGTCGTTACTAAGATGTAGAGCGCTTATTCGTCGGTGGTAGTATGGGAAGTCCGAAAAAGGAAAGTTTGACGCCGTAAGGGCGGTAATCGTAACAACCTCCGAGTCCCGACTGCGCTCCTCGTCCGTGTCGATCCCCGCCTTTTCTTTCTTTTCGTATTCCCGCCGTGAGTCGGTCACAGACTGTCCTTGCGTTTTAGGTTAGCCCCATATCGAATGGTTGGTGTATTCAGATCATCCCTCCGACTGCAGCTGGCCGTCTCCAATTTCTGCGAGGGGCATTCTAGTACTCTATCCTCGAATAGCCTCGAAATTGAAGACCGGCGGTGACGAACTCTGATACCAGTAGTGGGGCATGCGGACGCTTCCCCAGATGAATGCGCGAGACGTGGAGGGGCAGTGGTCGGACGTTTTCGCATAATCTCTGCTGGCAGTTCATTTTCTCGTCTGAACCGTCCACGGTCCTGCGAGCGCCGATGTTGTGACGGTGACGGCGACTCGGGCTCGGCACAGAGGACAAAACTACATCTTCCACATGACAATTCCCTCACATGTCAGCGGCGAGCGTCCCGACCCGATACTCCTACGCGGGCTGTCGATTTCAACTGCTGACATCAGCCAGCCTCGTCCTCACGCCTTTACGACCTTCCTCTCGCAAATGGCGTAATAAGTGAGAAACTTCGTTGTAGCATTTCAGAACGCTTCGACGAAAGGGTTATGCCCATGAAGACGTGCAGTGGACGCGCATGACCTGCGTCGTCCAGCGTCATGAAGCCCGCGGCCTAGTGTCGAGAGTGGACGTGCATCTCCCGATCGGTATTTGTGGACGCTGAGGCCTGGACGGTGAGTCGTCATCTATCCAAGGGCATGTAAAATCATGTTGTACACCGCGAACGTGGTTTCAATGGCTTCCGTGTTTCTGAGCCATCTATTCGTTCGGGGGTCTCAAATCAGCGGATAGTTACGCAACATCCTTCAACGCTCGAATTTCGAACCTCGGAGACATTTGATTTGGCTGCACACGGGGCCCTGTCCGGTCGCCGTCCTCGTTACGACATCGCGATTAACCGCTCGAGCTGTCTATGACGCCCCCCTAAACTCCGCTTCTTGGCTGTCCCCCTTGGCAGTTAATGTGAAATGGGCTTGTACGCTCGGGATTTGGTTTTCTGTACAGATGATCCTCTATAAGAACGGCCCCATGGACGCCAAATAGTGCGTTCAGACTCCAGCACGTACAGCACAAACCCTCACAGCGCGTATTCTTCAAAAAAGGTGTGCTCTTTCTGAGATGCTTCGTCGCTTTAACATCGCTCACGTTCGACGACGACAGATCGACTATGTTCACTCCTGCACCCGAGCCTCCTACCCGCCTCGGCTACTACCGCAAGCTCGCGCCCCGCGCTGGCATTCACGTCTCGCCGCTCTGCCTTGGGGGCATGAGCATCGGCGACAAGTGGGACAAATTTGGGATGGGCTCAATGGACAAGGAGGCCTCCTTCCGATTGCTCGATGCCTATTTCGACGCCGGCGGAAACTTTATAGATACCGCGAACCTCTAGTGAGTTAACCACTTCGAGTTTCTGTGTGGTGAGAGGAGCAGCGACCTGATCAGTGTTCTGCCTCACAGTCAAGACGGGACCTCGGAGGAGTTCATCGGGGAATGGGCAGAAGCTCGTGGCATCCGCGATCAGCTTGTACTCGCTACGAAGGTGAATCTCCCGAGAGTAGAGTCTAGTGTATTCTAACCATCTGCGGTCCTAATCACATATTTCTATCTAGTACGGCAACAATAACCAACGCGGGAACGACTCCATCGCGCAGAAAGTGAACTTCGGCGGCGACAACCTCAAGTCCCTCGCGCTCTCCGTCGAGACGAGCTTCAAGCGCTTCCGCACGACGTACATCGACATCCTGTATGTCCATCTGTGGGACAACACTGACGTCGAGGAGATCATGGACGGCCTCCACAACCTCGTCGTCGCCGGCAAAGTCTTCTACCTCGTACGCAGTCGCCGCCCTCCGCTCCCTCTCACCTTGACTAACTGCTGACATTCATGCTCTCTGACCTCGAACTCAGGGAGTCTCGAACTGGCCGGCATGGCTCGTGGTCAAGGCGAACGACTACGCCCGGCAGCACGGCAAGACGCCGTTCGTCATCTACCAGGCACACTGGTCCGTGCTCGACCGCCGCATCGAGCACGAGGTCCTCCCGATGTGCCGCCACGAGGGCCTCGCTATCGCCGCGTACGGCGTCCTCGGCGCCGGCCACATCCGCACGGACGCGGAGGAGGAGCGGCGCCGCGCGACGGGCGAGCACGGGCGCACGACCTTCGGAATGAAGTGGGAGCGGACTGCTGAGGAGCGTGCTGTATGCCAGGTCCTCGAGCGCATCGCGGGGGAGGAGGGGGTCGGGGCCGGGGTGGGAGGGGGGAACATCGGGGCGGTCGCGATCGCGTACGTGATGCAGAAGGCGCCGTACGTGTTCCCGCTCGTGGGGGGGCGCAAGGTCGAGCACCTCACCGCGAACATCGACGCGCTCAATGTGCGCTTGACGGAGGCGCATATGAAGGCGATCGAGGACGCGAAGCCGTTCGAGAAGGCGTGGCACGCGCAGATAATTGTGAGTTTTCGAATTCTTGGGTTGCATTTGCGATTTGTATGGGATGTTGTTGACATTTGCGTGCGTTGCGTGTAGGGAGACTACGGGGAGGTTCCTTACGTGCTCAGGTCTCAGGCAAAGATTGTGCCGCAGCCTCTTCTGCCTCCGATCAAACCTCAGCCTCTTGTTTGATGGAGGACGAGCTACTGGTTTGTAGGCGTTGGCATCACATGTTGCACTGGACCTTCTGTTTTTCGGCTTCGACGGTCTAAAGTTTCGGCAAATTTTTGAAATAGCAGACGCAAGTAAGATAGAGCTGAGCGTTTTTGGCGGAGCCCGCCTTCGACTGAAGTCTCAAGCCGAGAGACAACCTGAGGTACCCGCTTATCGAAGTCGAGAGCTGGTACACACCGAGCGATGGACACGCTGTGGGCAGTCAACATGCATGAGACGTGAGCTAGTAGAGCATTGGTGGTACAGAACATATCGGATGTACAACAGACCCTGAACTCATTGCGTACGTAGAAGACCCCATGACCGACACCAACGTACAAGCCGAGACGAGTCATATGTACTGTAAACTGTGGAACTACGTCCAATCAGAACAAACTCGTACACAAAACTTGAGAGACCGGGGGTGCTAGTGCGTGTGGCCCACACCGACTACAAGCTGTACGCGGCCGCGAACTTGTTGTCCCGAGACTTGTCGCCCTTGGGGTTCGACAGGACGAACGAGCCCCCCTTCCCTTCGAACGTGAACGCGTACGTGTAGTAATCCGCGTTGTACACCGCCGTGATGTGGCCGTCCGCGTGGTACTCGACGTCCTGGAACACGCCATTGACAGACACGTTCGCCTTCTCGACGCCCGCGGCGTTGACAGTCCACTGGTGATATAACCCGAAGAACACGCCCTCGGCGACGCCGTACGGAACGACGAGGGTCGTCATCTCGCCCTTGGCGTACGAGAACCAGTCGAGCGTGCCCGCGTACACGACGACTGAGGGGATGCGCGTGGGGTTGACGTGCATAGCGGCACAGTCGAACGGGCCGGACTTGTCGCCGTGCGCGTTGTGCATCTCCGCGGTGAGCGTCTTGAAGTCGGCGGTGACGGTCGCGTTGAAGCTGTAGAAGCCGAAAGAGAAGTAGATGCGGCAATATCCGTCTGCGGTCTTGGTGAGACTGTGAACGACGCCGGACTGCAAGCGGTCTGGGTGTCAGCGCGTCGAGAGTGGAGGATCGTGGGCGGAGTACACGTACATTGGCGACGCTAGCCTTCTTGTTGACCATGGCGTCGGCGGTCCACTGCCAGTAGGCACTGACGGGATCGTTGAGGGCGAAGCCGGCGGGGAAGACGATGGTGATGGTCTCGTTCGCGGCCTGCTGGAGCCAGTTGAGCTTGCCGTTGTAGATGAACATGGTGATGAAGATGAGGAGTGATTGTGTGCAGGAATTGGGGTGGTAAAAGGAGTCGCCCGAGGCGGATGGCTGCCGTCCCCTTGTTCTTTTCCCGCTTTTAAGGCCCTCTGACGAACCCAGAACCGCCGATAGACAGGCGGGCAACGAGGACACATGAGCCGTCGAGGTAAGGGGTCCATCGGCGACCATGGGTGTCTAGGAGGCATGGAACAGCTGCCCACTGAACACATACCAGACATCCAAGCGACAGTCTCGGCCGCAGCCAGACAACTGCCATGGCGAGGGTCCTGTCAATGTAGTCAGCTGAACGGGCAGTCGTCGCCAAAACGCATGATTACCTGCCCATCTCTTCAGTAGACAAAATAGGGCTGAGGCCACAAATGGCAACACACTACTACTATCACTAGTCCACGAGATGGGACGCATGACCGATTTAAAACGACCTTGGCAAGTGGATTACGACGGCAACGGGAGTCTGGGCAGCGCCGTTGCACCCAAGCACACCGACTGCTCAGGCGTTTACCCAGCTCTACTGCTAACTGTCTGCATGTCTGCAATTCGTCCACCGTACTTTTCGAAAAAAGTGGCTCCAGACAAGCCTGCGTACGGTCGAGCAGAGCAACTTGTCGCAAGCCGAGTCGCGATCAAGGGAGGAAGTAGAATGCCCATCTCGAGACGGCCAAGGGCCATTTTATATTCGCTCTCAGTCAGAGTCACAGAGTTGAAAATTCCAGACGTGAGCCTTCAGCAAGCAACGAGGCTTTGAACGTGCAAGAGCTCCGCAGGATCCGAGCAATGTTGGTGGGTTGGGCTTGCATCGCGCGCCCACCGCCGAACTCTGTAGTCTGAATCAGCTTCGATCGCACCTTACGTTTTGATACGTAACTGCAACGAGGCCAAGCCAGAGCATGGGGGAGCATGGGGAAGCGATTGAGCAAGGCAGGAGGCATTTTGCTGGCGAGCACGAGCTTTCAGAAAGACAGGAAGCATGGCTGTAGGAAGACACTCCTCCTCGACGCATGGCAGACACCTGCATTGTTCGTGAACCCGTGACGCATCTATAGCGCAACGAGCTGTGAACAATAGGACAGGATTGCCTAATCACATACCACGTTCGGAAGCGATGCATCTCCGCCGTTGGAGGAAGAAGGGTCATTATGCAGAATGCCTAATCTGGGAAGATGGTTATTAAGCGACGGCGGAGGAAAACATCGAGAGCATATCGCACGCTTGCCTCATTCTGCAACCTCGGAGAATGATTAGAGGAGTAGAAGGTCAAAGACTTTGGCTTCTGGGGCGAAAAAGACAGGTAATTCCAACCACTGACATTCCCATTGTGCACCTAGGGAGGGTCTGCGCAGACCTGCCACGTTCACGTTCGAACTCGGCTTGCATGTCCGTAGGTGAGGACATCGTACGACAAGAGCGGCCGAGGAACATAGTAAAAATATTCACGACCTCCTCATGACCTCCCTGCTCTCAATGCAGACCCAACTACGTCTGCGCCAGGCAGCAGCCACCGAAAGGTGATGCTAAGCCTCATGTCCCGCTCCAGCAACACCTTCTCCGAGCTGTCCGGGGACCCCTCCACCCAGTCATCGAACCGCTTCTCGATCCCGTGTGTCCACCCGTAGCGCGCTTCCCCCGTCATCACGAGTACGCTCCCCTTCGGAAGGTACACCGCGCACTGGTCGGGGACCGACGACGACTGCGCCTCGTCCGACGCGACTTTCGCGAACTGCATCGCGCACCCCGACCCGAGGCTGACGCCTATGATCCCATCCCCATACCGGTCCAGGAGGTCGACGTGTGGCGTGATGCCCTCCCCGGGCCAGTACAGGTTGATGATCGCCTGCCGTGCCCGAGAGCGGCCCTCGTAGGACGCAGGCGAGGGAGAGAACAGCAGGTCGTGGATATCCGGAGGGACGCATGGGCGGAGGAGGGTATCAAGGGTGGAGAGAAGATCGGAGAGAAAGGACGGGAGCTTGGTGGAAGAAGGAGGAGCGGGGGACCTACTGCCAGTGTCAGAGTCGACGGCTGGCGCACGCTCGAAGAGCATGACCTGGTTTCCTGTGCCCTCCTGGAAGAAGGTGCGGATACACGCCATCATGAGGTCTTCCGTAACATCGTCTGGAAGCAAGAGGGATGGGTTGAAGTAGAACCCGGGGATGGAGGGCGCGGTGCGCTTGGCGGGGACGACTGGAGTATGTTCTCCGACCAGTTGGGGAACGAGAGCGGTACGCAGCTGTGGAATGCCTGGGGTGTCAAGTTGCGGAGGCAATTCATCGAAGAGGGAGTTGTCAGAGTCCGTGCTCGAGAACAGCTCGTCCAGAGTGGGGGACCTGGCCTGAGCGGGGGCAATGTCCGTGACGATCCGCAAGGCCTGCTTGCCGGGTGCATCTACAGAGGTCTTTGGCGCTTTCTGTGGACCGTCCGTGTCCTCGTCCGGCGATCGTTTTCGTTTGTTGGTGGGGACAGGAATGCGGGAGTGGGAGAGGGTCATTGTGGTCAGTCGGATAGACAGGCCCACGCACGTCCGTGTGGATTAACACCTGGTAGGTCGAACAGATAGCAATAGCATAGTAAAAGTGCAGTGCAGACCGAGAGAACGGAGTGTCAGCCTATCCTTTGCCGCTGCCAGCCAACAGGTCCGAGTCCCGGTCGTCGCTGAGGGGGAAGATAGTAAACCACACTCGGCCGCAAGCGCCCTCAGGCCTCAGCCGGTGCTGCACATTACGTAACGGCGCCAATAAATCCAACGACGCACTGGGCACGTCCACGGCTTGGACCTCTATTCCATCTCGTCGAGGGCAGCACCAACAGCAGTGAAGAATGGAGGACACAACAGCTTCAGGGAAACCAATTGTGGACAGGGAGAAGGTGAGTAAACTCGGCCTACACGTTTCTTATGGAGGCTGACGGCGACGACGCGATGTCCAGACTGCCCCGTTTCTCATCCGGACATTCGTCAAGATCGGGAACTACCACCGTCTCGGCCAGTTTGAAGACGGTCCACTCCCTCTCTCTGACGAGCAGCACATATACACATGGTACGTCCTCGCATTTAGTGAACACCCCATCCCCGCATCCTCGAACGAGCCCTCAGCGGACCTCCACAGGCGGGATGCGACGCTCCGTGAAGTCCTGACCACCCTCCGCTCCTCCGCCCCCGCATCCACCGAGTACCGCCACCCGCTCGCCCGCTACTCCTTCCGCGCCGTCTTCGCCGACGCCGCCTCCCGCGGCCGCTACTCCCAAAAAGACCTCGGCACCGTCTACTCCCGCGACATCCTCGGCGAGCCCGGTTCCGTCGACGCCCCCGCCCCCCGCCTCCTCGACGACACCGAGCCCGACGCAGCCCCGAGCGCAGAGCAGGACCGCACGCTCGGCGAGCTACGCTTCGTCCCGGGGGACTACCTCTGCGTCATGGTCACCCTCCCCAAGGGCGTCGTCGCACCCACCGGGCCCGGGGGCGAGCTCGCGATCAAGGGCAGCGCCGTCGGCGGGCCCGGGCACGCGAACGGGTGGAAGGGCGCCGGGGCCCCCGCTGGCGGGCGCGGGGACGGCGGCTGGGGCGGCAGCGTTGCGGCGAACCCGGGTCCGGGTCCGGGCTCGGGGCGTGGCGCTGGCGGACACTGGCGCGGGAACTCGACCGTCGACCGTCCTCCGCCGCGTGGGGGGCGGGGCCGTGGAGGGGACTTCGGCAGGGACCGGGATAGAGAGAGGGACAGGGACAGGGATATCAGGGAGAGAGACAGAGAGCGGGACAGGGACAGGGACAGAGACGACCGACGTGTGCCGCCACCGAGGAGGGACTCGCCCCCGAGGCGCAGCGATGGCGGCTGGGGCAGAAGAGCCCCGTCGCGCTCGCGGAGCCCGCCGAGGAGGCGCGGCCGGTATGATTAAGTCTCGCTCAGACCATGCGCTGATGCCCTTTTTCTTTCAAAGTTTTGCCAGTCGCGTGTTGATGTGTCATCGGTGTTGCTTGAATCTATCGCGCTCCCCGTCTCTTTCTGATAGTTCTGTGAGTATTCCGCCTTAACCGAGTACATGGACAGTCGTTGACGGTGACTCCCAGGTGTGATTGTGCCGTTCTTCTTAACTGCCTATCGTTTGATGTGTTGCAATCTGTTCCTGTCTTTCTGACAATGTTCTCATCGTCCAACATGCTGAATGAAAATGAATTTTTTGGCCGGCTTCTAGATGGTTTGGATATTAGATACCTTGCTCGAGTTAGTTTCTGCTGACATCGTTGATTGAAGATTAGGCCTTTGCGAATACACCCTGTATCGCAGTAACTGAACAAACAACATCTGTACTAGAATGTGGGATCAACGTCGCAGCCGGTGGGGTAGGAGGAGGAGGATGACATGCTCCTATCCTAAAGGTCCTCCAAGTCCTTCCTCCAAGTCCCATCTGGAATCTGTCTCTGGTTCTCAGCCCATCAGTGATTTCAGCTTTTACGAATACGAGGCCCTTCATTGACGGTGTCTCTCTCACAGGCGTGAATATGCAGTTCCTCCCAACCATTCCCGCTTGATCGCGAGATGCGGTTGTCTTTCACCCCGGGCCGACAGTGTCACCATTGTCCAACAAATTGAATTGAAATCAACTTTTGGCCAGCTTCCAGTGACGTGGATGCTCGATACTCATTCAAGTTTTTCTTCTGGATGAAGGTGAGTGGGGGGCCCTTGTATACGTCCAATCTGCAGGTATCGCTGGATATTTTCTAAGCTGCCAACGCCAAACACCACCATTTTTCCGCACCTCATCTTCTCAGATTCCTCATGACAGCCCAAGTATGTTTTACCCAATCACACGACATTCGGAACCAGAATGATGTAGAACCAATGTCCCTGCCCGGATGTGTGGTACGACGACTGACGACGTCATTCTAGGACAGAACGGAATGAAGGTTACAGCCAGCGGGGTAAGAGGGGGGAGGGTGACACCCCCTGTCTTAAAAATTCAAAATCCAGTTTCATACAGGTCGAAGTTTGGCTCACGTTTGCACATCACCGTGCCATACTCAGGCGCACTGGCCATCGTCGTCGTCCACGCCCAGCTTCCCTCCGTCAGGCCCGGGGGGGCCGGCTACTCCGACCCATCCACCTGGGTGTGGGTCCCGTGCCTCGAGTTCCCCGTCGATCGGGTGAATGTTCTCCAGCCCTCCTCGAAGCCGCTCAAATGGATCTGCTACTGCATGGGGGCCGTCACGGATGGGCAAGGCCACCTCTCCCGCCAGCAAGACGTACTCGAGCTCGTCGACTACGACCAGCCTTCTCCTCTGAGTGCGAGTCCGTGGCGCAGTCGATGGCGCTGTACTACCACATCACCGCCGCCGAGAGGGAGCTCATGTTCCCTACAGACCCGCACCTCGCCGACCGAGCTGAGACAAACTCGGTCCACAGCCGCGTGGCGACAACGACCTCGAGCATCGCTTGCCAGACCTTCCACTAAGAGCTGCGTGAGCGGGACACGTTCTGCGTAGCGAGCGACGTGAACCAACTGTTCTGTGACGCTGTGCACCTCGTGCCCCACTGCAAGGACGACGATGTGTGTACCACCGTGCCTGTTCTTTTTTTTTTTAAATCTTTGGCACCCTCAATGAACGTTTTTGCATACGCATGCGCGCAGAGGACATCGTGCCCGCCATCGATGACATCCGCAATGGTGTCCTCCTCCAGGCCAGCTTCTACAGGCTGCTCCGGCGCACCCTCGCGTTCATGCCGGTGCGTCTGGTCCTCATTACCACATCCAGCTGCCCTACTAACCCGACTGGTGTGTATGTGTTTGTCTCGTGCAGCTGCCCAACTTCACCATGGACGCCACCGACGTCCACCTCCTCCCCGGCG
Organism: Ganoderma meredithae; assembly: GCA_022814645.1. Taxonomy (NCBI): domain Eukaryota; kingdom Fungi; phylum Basidiomycota; class Agaricomycetes; order Polyporales; family Polyporaceae; genus Ganoderma; species Ganoderma meredithae. The sequence continues at coordinate 117,973 of JAKLMY010000062.1, read as the reverse complement.
CCGACGCAGACCGCGACCGCGACCCTTCCTCCTCGTCCTCGTCCTCTCAGTATCAGCAGATATGCATCGTCCACCTCTTCGAGCCGCTGCGCTCCTTCCCCATCGCCAACACCGCACTCCGACACCCACCCTCGTCCTCGTCCCCGTCCCTGTCCCTGTCCCTGTCCCTGTCCTCGCCCTCCCACACAACTGACTCGGAGCACTGGCCCCCGCCCGCGCTCTTCGACGCCATCTACAGCGCAGCCGTCCTGCACACCTTCGGCACCGCGCAGCTGCACACGCGCGCCCTCCATCTGTGGACGTGCTCTACTACTCCGCGCGCGGGGGCCCCGATGCCACCACCACTGCAGCGCGCGTGTGCCAGCGATGGGGGCGCGTGCGGCGCGCCGTCGCGCAGGATAGCGTGGCGGGCGTCGGCCACGGGGGAGGGCGGTGGCCCAGAATTGCTGGACGTGGCGATGCTCGGGCCGTACTTGGGGATGGGGCGGGGGGAGCTGATGGCATGCCTGATGGACCGGGAGGAGGAGGACTGGGCAATGGAGGAGGAGCAGAAGCAGATGAGGGAAAGTGTTAGGAGGTGGAGGGAGGGGGTTGCCAAAGCTTGGGCTTCCAGCAGTGCCAGTCCATGATGGGGCGACGGAGCCTGAGCCTGGCGGAAGTATCACGGGTGAACGATGTGGGTGGTAGAGGGGTTTGAGTCGAGTCTTTCAATGGGGTGTTCGCTGAAGTACCTTCTCGCCCGATGGAGATGCTATCTCTATGTCTGAGGTCAGAACTCGGTTTGAGCCGTCATCGCGACGCACTGGCAGGGTCCGGGATGACTGAATCAAGCTGCTCGGTTTGTTTAATGCGTTCCATTCGAGCCTACAAAAATAAATAAGTACAATACACACAGACCCTCACGCCTGCAGCGATACGAGTGCCTCCGCGGCGCGCACCCAGACGCACCCACCACTCCGAGTGGACGCCCGTGTCTCTACCTCCCCAATGGCGCGTGCGACACACATATACTCGGCCCCGACCCCGCGTGCCATGCACCTGTCGTTCCACTCTTGAATACTAGAGAAAATAACTGTCAGCCGGCATCAAACCATATTTGAGTAGTGGCTCGTACGGTAAACGCGCGCGCTCACCTGTGGACCTGGCCCTAGCGTATTCCTCTAAGCACAATACACTTACCTGAATGAAGCAACGACGGACTTATCCTGTGTCCGGACCCCGCACGCATAGCTGGAGGGGGGGGGGGATACAGGTGGCAGGAGTATCTGAAGGACGCAGCGGGAGGTTGCAACATGGTGGGGGGAAGAAAGGAGTTGAGGAGGGCGGGCACCGTCTTTCCTTCTTAAATATGTCAGCGATGCCGACGGCGTCGTGGACGGGAAGGTGGGGGGCGGGATCGGTGGACTGTCCAAACTAGAAATGGTATGGAGGGCAGGTGAAGCGCTTCGGGCAGAGGAGAGAACACATACAAAGTTACGATTTGAACCTACCAGTTTTCGACACGAGGAACCTCGAGCGCCCGGCGCAGTTGTATGAATTGAGCAAAGGTTTTACACGAAAATGAACTGAAGTACAAGGACCTCACTGCAAGGAGTAGTTTAAAAAGTTCCAAATTTTGATATTACGGCGCATCGATTCGACACTCCGTCTTCTAGTATAATGTCAAGTACCACTGGCAGGGCAGAGAGAGGAGATGGCGATACACGGCTGAGGAGGGAGTACTACTATCTATGCTACAGAGAGATGTGGATGACGAATTCGAAGTATGAGTGCGAGTGCGAGTGCGAGAGCGAGTGCGAGAGCATATGTCAACTAGGGTACAATAGTAGGGTAGGGTAATGTCCGTGAGGCATGAGGCTGAGGCTGAGGCGCATAATGGATGGAGGGGGGAGGATGCATGCGAGGACGAAGGACGAAGGTCGAAGAGACGAAAAAAGAGAACAAGAAGTCAGAACATGTGAACACGTGCGCCGCGTGGGGGAGGGAGAAAGAGAGATCCAAGCATAGTTAGGGATAAATACCGTCCATTCCAAGTCCGAGTCCGAGTCCAAACCTGGAACCAAATCCGAGCCCGAGCTCACGCGCCCTGCGCGGGCTCGCACTCGAACTCGAGGTCTGTCGCGACGTCCTCCCACCGGTCCATCGTCTCCAGTATCCGCGCGCACTTCGCGCGGACGTCCGCGTACGCATCGCGACCCAGCACAAGCCACAGCGGCCACTCCCTGCCCGCCGCGCGGCCCTCGCCCTTGACAACGTCGACGAGGAGCTCCATCGCGCGCGCGGGGTCCCCGCGCTCGTGCCCCGCGATCGCTGCGAAGCGCGCCAGCCCCGCGTTCCGCGCGTCCTCGTACGCCGGGATGCGAGTCGTGATTGTTGGGGGGTACGCGTGCACACCTTCAGTGCGGAAGGAGCCCGGGGCGACGATCAGGACGCGCACGCCGAACGGGCGCAGCTCGGTCGCGTACGTCTCGCCGATCGCTGGGGGAAGGAGAGTTAGAAGTTAGTTGGGGGTGCGGGGACGTCGAAGGGCGAAGGCGCTCACCATGGACAGCAGCCTTTGATGCGGCGTAGAGGCCGGCGGGCTAGAAGGCGAGTCGCGAATGAGCTGTGGTCGGGATTCGCAGACGGGAAGCGGAAGATGGATGGAGACGTACCGATGCTTCTGGCCGCCATGCGGAACGGGAGCCGAGGATGACGACGGTCCCCGCGCGGCGCTCGCGCATGTGGGGGAGGACGGCGTTGGTGACGTTGAGGACCCCAAAGAGGTTGGTCTGGAACTGCGTGAGCGCGGCGATCGCCCTGATTCGCAGCCGCGGCAAGTGAGCGAGTGTCAGCGGAGCGTGCGCGGAAGCGATAGAAGTATGTGGGGAGCGAGAAGCGGGCACTCACCCTCCCTCTTCGAGGACGGCCTTGACGCCGTAGCCGGCGTTGTTGACGACGACGTCAATGCGGCCCCAGACGGCGAGCATGGCCCTGACGCGCTGCGCGATGAGCTCGGTGGAGTCCGCGATGTCGAGCACGGCGAGGTGCAGGCGGCTGTTGGGTGCGGGGAAGACCGCGCGGAGCTTCTCGAGATCGCGTGCGGTCGCGATGACGCAGTCGCCGCGGGCGAGGACCGAGGCTACGAGACGCTTGCCGAAGCCGGAGGAGGTGCCTACAGACGCGACGAAAGAGGCGGGTGAGCTTCGGTTGTGGGCGACTGACTGCCAGCCGCCGGGCTGGCAGCGCGAGCCTGAGATCGACGCACCAGTTATGAGCCAGACCTTCTGTTGGAAAGCACCCATGGCAGTTGTTGTTGTAGTAGCGCTGATGTCAGGTGTTTGTGTGGTGTGTAGTATGTCTGCGAGAGAGAAGGATGCAGGGGCAGGAGGGGGGGAGATGAGCGGGAATGGGTTGAGAGGATGAGAGGATGCATGGCTGACGAGCGGATTGGCTTAAGTACTAGTAGGAGGAGGTGTTGCGGTGAGTCGAGTGGCCGTGTCACAGTTGCAGTCGTCACGGCGGATGGGAAGTCTGTGTCTCCTGGTCCTGGTCCGGAATATCGACACGGTTTGCAAAAAGCGAGGATTGCAGCGAGAAGGCGTCCGCGGTGCTGGGACAGCCCTGTCCTGATGAGCGGATGACAAGCTGCTCCTGCACCAATGGACGGGGTCGCCCCACTTACCTTCCCAACCGAGATCCTGCAGCAGATTCGATTTCTTGGACCCTACTTAGGCCTCAGATTCCGAAACGCACCCAATAGATTGATGTTCCCGATGACTCACGGACTCTGTCCGCGCGGCGGTGCTCCTCGCCCACCGCGAGAGACCGTGACCGTGGCAGTGTGGCGGGCGGGGCGGAGCGGAGCGTTGCCTCGAGTCGAGTCTCCGACCGGATCGTCACTGCGTTAAGTTTTGGGTTTTCGGCATACCCGTTTCGCAGCGCAATGCGAGATGCCGGTCGGCGCCGGGTGCGTTGGCTTGCCTCAAGGCCCGTCAATGTGCGTGAGAGTAAGAAGGCGCCTTCGGACGGGTAAGTGGGGAACAAGGACAAGGGGGGGAATCGACACCGCCCTCTCCCGGGGGCGAGCGCGGCGGAGAGGAAGTGTGACTCGACGACGTTTTGCGTTGGTGTGTCAGCCAGCCGTTGCAACAAGTTCATCATCAAGCAGGGCGCCAGCTGCAGGGCTTGCACTGCTGTCGCGGTTTGCTGCCTCAGCTCGCAGAATTTCGATTTCGTCGGGGTTGCGTGCATATCGATGATATGCGCCATATCTCATATCTGACCATTATGCGTTGGATGACGTCTTCTTGCAGTCGACGCGGTCGCATCTTGGTGGCGCGATCATGCCCGATTGCCAGAAAGCTGCCGCGAGCTTGCGTTGTCTCGCTATAGCGCGGGGCGGCGCCCTGCGGCTGAGCGTGAGCGTGAGCTTGATCATTGGGCTTGTCAATGTGTCAACACTTACTGCCCGCGAGCTGCTGACATAACCGCTTCCCATGAAGGCGATAGGACGCGGTGGCGCGAGTGCGGCGCGAAAGTTTTTCGCGAAACTCGTGTCGAATCGTCGAGAGAAGAGAAGGGCCAAGTGGGAAGATTCGGAGAGCGAGAGAAGCTTGGGCTTACGTACCCATCGACGCCACCGTCCGCTCTCCATCCCGAGACTCCGCGACTCAGACTCCGAGTCCGCGCCGGCCGCGAGCACTTGGCGCGCGCCGGGGGGTGAATTGTTCTTCAATTGTGCTGTACGTGGCTGTATGTAAGTGTACGTTTTCCTTGCGGGTTCTCGATACACATCACTGCAGCGGGGTCCAGAACCTGGAGCCTGCTGAAGCCTGGAGCCTGGAACGTGGAGCCCCCAGCGCGCGGGAGCAACTGAGGTATCTGCACATGCAGCCCGAATGCGCCGCAGTTGCTAATGCGGCTCGGAGCCGACGGTCCGTGGGCAACAAGAGAACATCATCCCAGTCATCCGTGCGTCTCCGGGTCTGCACAGCACCTTCTCAAACTCGGAGCAAATGCAAGTTCACGAGACGCAGCCAGATCTATGACGAGGAACGCAGCGCGGCACGCTCGGAGTGGACGAGGGCGCGCGCATAACGCATACCGAGCACGGGGGCATGTGGCCCATTATTACAAGTCGCCACCCGGCTGCCGTCATCGCGAATATCATTTCCTGCAATATCCCCGTGTGCAGTATACTCAGTCCTCAGGACTCAGCACTGTGCCCGCTCTGGGACGCTTCGGCTCCCTTGGCACCCTCCGTTCTACCCAGAAGGGTCCCGGGATACCCTATGGCGAGGCTGCGCATGGCGGCCCTCCTCGGGCCGAGAAGGGCGGATCTTGCCCGTGAGTCTATGGGCGTATAATTAGTAAGTGCCGCCTGGGTGTTGAGTATGCCAACAGCGCTTCTGCCGCCCAGCTAGACCAGCTGCGCGCAGCTGGCGTTGCCCCAGACGGCTAGCCGGGTCCTGGCCCTGGGGACCTTGGGAAGCCAGGATCCCACTACAGTCACCGTACCGGGGCAGACCTGCGGCAGACTCAGCAGCAGCAAGACGCGATCGGACGGCATCGTAAGTTACTGTACTGCAAGGGTGGTAGACGTCGATCCACATCCACGAATTGGCCCGTGTCCGGATATGTCACGTTGATTACTGGTTACTGACTGTCACGGGCAGGCCCTTACTTACTGTCAGCAAGCGTTTACTTATCCAGATGCCTGTTCGCCGTCCTCCGTTCGCGGTTCGCCCGCGGGCCCGTTGGCATCGACATGTAGTATCGCGAAGAAGGCGCGAAGCAAGGCCAAGGAACGCGCGTGCCATTTTTCTTTCTTTCTGTGCAGTGGCACATTACGGACGCGGACCCTGGCGCTATCTTGGGCCCCAATCACCACGACGATGACAATAATTGCCAAAGCCAGTGCCAATGACAGCGACGATGTGTGTGGATGCAGCTGTGCCAAGCATGCCGCGGCACTTGGTCATTACGGACCACATACAGTCGGAGTCGGACGTGCGCGCGCTTCCATACATACATGCATACATGCATGCCGCGAACACTTCGACTTGCAGGTACAGAACTGCATGTGCATGTATGCATTCATGATTCAGATGTGTCAGCAGCGCGACGATCTGGGCCCTTGCCTTGGCCCCTCGAGCTCGAGCAACGAGGACGAGGAGTTAGGACGCGCGGCAGCGGATGTGTGTCAATGATTAGCGCTCAGCACCTGCCCTTCGAATTCGGTCGACGAAGTTACAGGAACGCCTGCTTGCGTCCGTGCATCCGCATTGCCCGCCAATTAAGTATGCACAATACCACCAGGAGCCAGGGATGATCCCTCGGCTCCCAGTCCGCCCGCTAGGAAACGCACCAGGCCGGCCGGTGCACCCACGGGCCCCAGATAAAAATGGAAAACGGATAGCTTATATCGCAACCCAGCGGCTGGCGGCTTTCCGCGAGACACTTAGAGTCGCAGAGCAGGAAAAAAAAACCAGGGACACAGGCCCGGGAAGGGCGAAGCGTGGGGAAGGAGAACAGAAAAAAAAAGAGGGTGGCCGCAGGCGGGGTCGATGCAGATTCAATACATTGTGCATACATCTCCGCTGCGCACCCCAGGCCGCAGGCATTAGGCCCCAAGAATTGCAAGCCGTGGGTGTGCGTGCATGCGCGGGGTGATCGACTATCATACTCGAGCTTACTGTATGGAACGCTTCGCGGCTCAGATATCGCGCAGCGCGCATCGCACATTACTGTGCACGTACGGTATATTTTGTCAATGTCGATGATGATGGGGGTAGCACGGAAAGCGATCTCCGAGCGCGTCCCTTCACATCTCGCGAGTCGCGTGCGTGCAATGTGCATCAGGGATTCAATATTATTGTTCAATATTCAGGAATCAGGCCTCAGGGGCGGGACGCAGGCGTCGGGGGTAATATGTAGTCACCACTCACTGGCACCAGTCAATGAGCCAAGCATGACCGAGAGAGGCACCGTCATGGCGATATGAATAGCGAACGCCATTGATGGTGTCCAGATTGTCATACCGGCCACTGCGACGGTGCCCAGCCACGTACTCGTGCCCGGGCACGGGGCACGGGGAACTTGTGGCCGTCGAGGAAAATTCAGCAACTTGACCACCCGACCGCGAACGACTGTGAGCCGGTCTGCCGTGGCCCGCGACATTGACAATGCATGGACCGGGACACAGGATAAGTCCAGGCCGACTGCCGTTGCTGGGTCCTGGGGCGGTGTGACGTCCGCGCAACGTCTGTCGAGCACCTGCGAAATTCTTGGGGCAGGCAACAGGGAACAGCTGCAATATCAATGTTAGGCTTCGAGTTCGCAGATTCCGCCACCTTGCACCGCGGCGGCCAGCCACATTCACATTGACATGGACGCGGACACGGGCAGGGCAGCTTTCTTCCCTTCCACGTGGCCGTGCCGACTTGGCTTCCCGTCCTCAGCTCCCCAGGCTGCGTGCCACCGTGACAGGACTTCACCGGGCGCAGGAGGCCCGGGATGCCTAGGTACAGTATCTTGCAACGTCCATATCAACTCTGAATCGACGTCGCCAGTGCCGGTGCGGCCAACACTCGCATTCCCCAAGTGGCAAGTGGCCGGCCGCAGCTGCACCGACAAGATGCCCCGCGGGATGCAATGCCTAATGTGATCATGACTTGCCTCGAGGCCCCATACTCACCCAATAAGTACCGGGCATGGGCAGCGTTGTCCAGGGCTGGCAATTGCAACCATCCAGGAACCCGGAACATGCAACCTGAAGCACAACACATCAAACATGGAACAGGGAACGGGGAACGAGGGATATGGCCATGGGATGCAACGTATGCTGACGCTCAGGCTGTGGTCTGGATGCGGAGATGCATTGACTGAGACTGCGAGTTTGGAGACGCACAGGCTAGGGACTAGGGACGGCGATCAGATCGCCGCGGCTGCCCGCTGCTTAGCCTATAACTATATGAAGCTATGAGATCCCAGCGCAAGATAGGGTAACAGGCAGTGATTTGTGGGCGACCCCTGCCCGCACAGGGACAGGCTACAGGGACGATGTGATCCAGACAGCGACGACGACGCGGGGAACGGGCTGCAACTGGCCGGCGACGCGCCGGGCACACGGGTGATAGGCCTGAGACGGAGACGCGGCCGTGAGCTGCAACGAGCCAGGGCTGCAACTTGAAGCCGTGGTACGAAATTCGGGGAGCGGGGATCCACGGATGCGGTGTCGGGCAGGCAAAAACGTGATGAGAGGAGTAGCAAATAACTCACACTGGGTGGAACACAGCAACAGTCACGCAAGCGCAGGTACAGCGTGCCGCGGATGGAATTTGCACATCATCCATCTGGGTTTGAGACGGGGCTTGGGAGGGGACGGGTGTGAAGCGGGTGGAAGTTTGGGTTTGCCTGGAGTTTGTGTGCATGGGCTGGAGCAATGGGCGGGTCGGCAGTGTTGCGCGGTGCTGCTGAGACGATTGACGGCCCATCATTCTCAACGCCGGGTCGCCGGGTCTGGGATCTGAGTGTCCAGGAAAAAATGAAAGGAAGCCAAGCTGCGGTGTTGCTGTGTGGCCAATCGAATCGAATCTTCGTGCAAAGTTTGGTTGTGGCAGAGCTTGGGCAGGGCAGACGACGATGGTGGCGACTGAAATCATATACTGTTAGTAACTTCGTATTGTATCAGTGTTCAGTTATGCTAGCTCCCGTTTAGCTCAGTTGGTAGAGCGCGTCACTAGTAATGACGAGGTCAGTCGTTCGAGTCGGCTAATGGGAACGAAATTTGCCTGGCTTGCACTTTTGCTAAGTGCAGCACTGCAAGTTCTTCCTCACTATGCAAGCACCTCCACCAGGAAAGGCCTGATTACGCCTTCCTTCTGTGCGATTTTATAATGAAAAGAGGTAACACCCACCTGACCATTGCGCTTTTTTACAGTCCATGCAGATCACTCCGAGTCGTCCACTCATCATGTGGGAACGCGTTTCCCTCGGCCGACTGCCATTACTAGTAGCCAGCCTGATGGATGAGATAGCGGATATCCTCCTTTCGGCGCAAACCAGGTATGACTCTGGAATGACTCCTACGCAGAATCCACACAATGACTCGGCTGACCGCACATCTCGCTCATTCTGAGAACACCAGACGATCTCCCGTGCTTGGAATACCATGTCTGCCGAGGCAGTGTCCTCCGAATCCACTAGCGGTCCCTCCCCGCTCCCTCTGACGCGAAGCTCCGTGCTCGCTGCGCACAGAGCGATAGAAGCGCAGGTCCACCGGACCCCGGTCCTTACGTCGTCCTCGCTCTCCACGTCCCTCCCGGGCGCGAACACCCTCTACTTCAAAGCCGAGAACCTCCAGCGCGGCGGCGCGTTCAAGTTTCGCGGTGCCAGCTACAGTCTGGCGTGTCTGACCCCAGACGAGCTTGCCAAGGGCGTGTGCACGCACAGCTCAGGTGAGGCGCACGCACCAGACCATCCAGTCATTCGAGTCTCGAGTCCCGGCGAGGCTATGTTGTTGTATCTGGCTTCTGTGTCGTTAATGATCCCGATGCGCGAACGTATACGTATTCGCATACGCATACCGGACGCTCGACGGAACTTGAATCATGATTTGACTGGAATACTGACCTTGTTTTTTTTTCAATGCCCCCCGGAAGGTAACCACGCCGGTGCTCTCGCCCTCGCCGCGAAGCAGCGAGGCGTCCCATGCTACGTCGTAATGGTGCGTCTCGCCTCCCCTCTCCATTTGTCAGTGTGGCCAGCCCGCCCCCCCAGAGTTCTTCAGATGCATCAGGGCCCACAATATGCGTGTCTTTTCGCTATTTTGTCCTATTCCATCCCTTCATTTTCGCCAGCCACGCATACGAGCGCCGCGCACTGACATCCCATCCTCCCATCCCCCGCGGCACTGGCATCGCACCCGGTGTTTTTACCTTCAACCTTCCCCTCCCCCACGGTCCACCCGCCCATGATCATGATCACCCATCCACCGTCCACATGGCACGTGGTACCGGCACACGGCACACGGTACCTGGCCGGGCTTCCCCCTTCCCTGGGGCATGTCCCTCGAACGCACAACACACTGCGTGTGCAGCCCAGCAACTCGGCGCAGCCCAAGATCGACGCCGTGCGCGCCTACGGCGCCTCCATAACTTTCTGCGCGCCCACCGCGCCCGCACGCGCCGCGGCGCTCGCCTCGTTGCGCGCGCAGACCGGCGCGGCATTCGTGCCGCCCTACGACGCCGCGAACACGATCCTCGGCCAGGGCACTGTCATGCTCGAGCTCGTCGCGCAGGCGCCCGAGCCGCTCGCGGCGGTCGTCGCCCCCGTCGGCGGCGGCGGGCTCCTCGCGGGCACGGCGCTCGCCACGGAGGGCACCGGGGTCAGGGTGTTCGGCGCAGAGCCCGCGGGGGCGGACGACTGTGCAAGGGGGTTGGCGGAGGGAAGGAGGCGGGAGGACGTCGACGCGCAGACGATCGCGGACGGGCTGAGGACGCCCGTGGGCGTGCTGAATTTCGGGATTATCAGGGAGAAGGTCGAGGCGGTCATCACGGTCTCGGACGAGGTGCGTGCGCCCGCTTCTCGGTGTGGTTGGGATTTGGGTGCGCTGGGCCGGTGTGCTGACTCGAACTCTGTCTGTTCCGTTTTTTTTTGGGGGGGGGGGCACAGGAGATCATCGGGGC
>JAKLMY010000062.1:0-107293 GCA_022814645.1 Ganoderma meredithae | reverse complement strand
CCGCCCGGCCGCGCACGCGCGGCGCCCCCCCCCGCCGCGCGGGCCGCGGCCCCCCCCCCCGCCCGCCCCGCCCCCCCCCCCCCCCCCCCTCCCGCCCCCCCCCCCCCCCCCCCCCCCCCCCAGGAGATCATCGAGGCCATGCGCCTGCTGTGGGAACGCATGAAGATTGTGGTCGAGCCCAGCGGCGCGGCGTCGTTCGCTGCGGTTCGGAGCGGCCAGTTTCAGGCGTTGGGAATCGAGGGCCCCGTAGGCGTCATCCTCAGCGGCGGAAATATCGACCTCACGAAGCCCCTGCCGTGGGTGCACGCGAACTCAAACCCTAGCTAACTTAAACCGCGCAACTTGATTATGACCGCGCCCGGGGCGGTGGTTCGGACGCAGTCTGAGCGTGTCGTTATCCCGCCGTTGTCGTATTGGTGTTATGGCAGTGTCTGTGCGTGCGCTGTTGCTCCTTAAGCATTTTGTGGATTTAGACTTCGCCGCTGAATATCATGACTAGATGATCTGCTGCATGCCCGGTTTGCGTGCTGGCCGTGACGACTAAGATTAGGATACCGGGATGCCCGACGAGGCAGATGGCGGCGCGACGGAAGTGCATGGCATTTCGCGCGAGCTGCATATCCGAACCATCCTCCCATGCAAGACCGAGCCACTGGCGTCCTGGCGTTTTTGCGTGCTCGGCTAATCAGGCATCTAGGTTTGGTCGCGACCCTGGAGCGCCGACTCTGTGAATGACATCACCGAACGCCGTGGCCCCGAATGGCTTGAACACTGAGTGTGCGTGCGCTGGTGGCACCAGCACATGAACGATATTCACGCACATGCATATCCGCTGCGCACGTACACGCATACATGCCATAGCCATGGCTATGTACGCCGGTGATGCACCACGGCAATGTTCTCTACAGGGTCCACCGCTCCGAGTCGCGCCGCGCCGCACGGTTGTGTGCGCCAGGGAGCCAGCTCTGGCAACCGTCAAGGGTCCAACGTTTGTTTTGGTGAGTGAGCCACAAGCCACGTCGGCGTCAGGCTACGTCGCCGGTTGAACGCCGTGATTCCCTATCGTGGCCGTACAGCGCATGTCTGGAACCTCTACGTCCATAACATACGGCCTGCCAGTGGGCGTGACATACGGATGGCTAGCCTCTCTTATCCGCGCCATATTGATGTCCTGAGAACGCAGCAAGCAAGCCGGCATGCGACCGCCGTGTGCCACAGCCTGGGTGCTACTTAGCCGGGGTGGCGCGTTCGGCCGCGCCGTCAAGTCCTCATGCCAGAGTCGTCGTGTCGGCGTGAGCCTGAGCACGCCTGTACACTGGTAAGCACCATGTGCATTGTAGGTTCCACGGCCCTTGGCCCCCGTGCAAAGATCCCCGTGCAAAGATCCCGGCTGCCCGGCTGCCACAGTGCAAAGTCGCTGGGCGCACAGGTCACGTATGACAGGCAGACGATGAGGACGTCCCCCGCCGCGCGCGTACACGCGCTGCTCCGAGTGTTGGTCGGAGCGCAGCGAGGTGAAGAAAGTTCGCGAGTGCCCCCCCCAGATGACGGCTGCCAGTGTTGCACTGTACGGATCTAGACCGTGACCGCTGGCAAGCACAGGCCTCACTGGCAGGCTCCATCAAGGATATTCGCTTCGCTCGCCACGGTCGGAGTCAGGGTGACTGTGTAGCTGGTGACGTCGTTGATGGCAGCGGTCACTACATAATTGACCAAGTTGGTGCTATTTGGCATACCCGTGCGCTTTGCCGATTACCGTGACTTAACCCTCATACCGGGACCCCACGCACGCCAGGGCATGGCAGGCTTGTTTGACCATATTTGGCGGTATGTGTAGTCGGCGGTACGGCGTGTCCTGATCTCCGAGCGAAGCCGCTGCGATCCGCGACGAGTTGCGGCGGCGCGTCGCCGCCGCTTCCGCTTCCTTCGCCCTTCATATGTACTAGGCGAGAAGCAAGAAGGCCCGAGCCTAATTAGTCGTGATCTTGTCGCGTTAGAACTTACTAGTGGCGCTGGCGATGGGCCAAATAACGCCGATGTGAGACTTCTGCATACGTACATCTGGGCTCTCCCAAGGAGGACGCGTCACGCAGTGCGTTGTACTCGGGTCGTCGAAATGGATACATTGCGAATGCGATCAGTGCCAGGAAGGCCAACCTGTGAAGCTAGAGACCAAGAAGGACGTGTGCCAATGTGAGATACGTGTGCATGCGTGCAGAGTGCGTTCAGAATCAGAATAAACCACAACCATACTAGCGTAATGATGTCATCTCCCAACGTGGATGTCGAGCAGCTGCCCATGTTCCACGTTCTGTTGACGTCGAAGCATACGTCGAGCCACCACCGCCTGTTGGCAAGCCCACAGCTAGCGTAGCTCCTTGGGGGGCACCCACTCGGGTATCTTGCCCCACTCGAACTTCTCGCTCTCGTTCCGGAACTGCTCCATCGCCTCCTTCGGCACGAGCTCCATGTAGTTCGGCGGCAGCAGCTCGTCGTACTTGTTCGCCCCAGGCTTGTACAGCCGCCCCCTCCGCGCCCCCGCGAAGTCCGGCTGCCCCTTCTTCGCCCCACTCGCAGGGGCGGGCGGCTTGGAGAAGAACGGCGAGGAGGACGAGGAGAACGGCGAAGCGGACGAGGACGTGGGCGCGAAGGCGCCGATGCCCGAGCCCGAGCCTTGCTGGTCGGGGCGGTTGATGGCGGAGGCGAAGACACCCCCAGAACCAGACTGAGACTGAGGCTGAGACCGCGTCGACCCGAAGGCGGACTGGACGGGGGCGGGCGCGCCGAACGCGGAGGCCGACGTCGTCGTGTGTGGTGTGGGAAACGAGGACGTCCCGAACGCCGACACCGGCGCCGCGACAGTCGTTGTTGTCGACGCTGTGTTCCCGCCCCCGAAGGCCGACGTTGGCTGGGCACTGCCGGATGGCTGGCCGAAGACAGAGCCGCCGGGAGCCTGCGCCGCGGCGGCGAGCCCGAATGCAGACGGCTGCCCGCCTGCGAACGCGGAGAACGCCCCTCCCCCTGCCCCTCCCCCTCCAGCGCCGCCGCTAGTGGTGGGAGCCGCTGCTGCGGTACCAGAGTTGGACGGGTTGGCGAACGCGGAGAAGCCGCCGCTGGTGGGGGCAGGTGCTGATCCGAAGGCGGACGGCTTGCCAAAGGACGTCTGGCCGAACGAAGACTGGCCAAAAGCCGAGGTCGTCTGCGGGGCTCTGAAGGCCGACTTCGGCGCACCGAACGCGGACGTGGTGTTCCCTTGAGCTGGCTGCCCGAACGCCGATGGTGCTGTCGCCGTCGTCGCCCCCTCGGCAGGCTGGCCAAAAGCCGAGGGCGTGGAGCCTGGTGCAGGTTGGCCGAACGCCGATGTCGTAGCTCCTCCTGGTGCTGGCTGGCCAAACGCTGAGGGCGTGGTGGCGGTGGTGGCGGGTTTGCCAAACGCCGACTGGCCGAATGCGGATGTCGTCGATCCCCCGACTGGCTGGCCGAATGCGGATGCTGTGACACCCTGTGCGGGCTGGCCGAATGCAGACGGTGTCGCGCCTTGGGCGGGTTGGCCGAACGCAGACGTCGCAGGCGCAGGAGTGCCGAACGCGGAGGTCGTCGCGCCCTGTGCAGGCTGACCAAACGCAGAGGGGCCCGAGGCAGGCTGACCAAAGGCCGACGCAGTGGTTGTTGTTGTCGAGGGAGCGCCAAAGGCAGATACACCCGCGGCAGGCTGGCCGAACGCAGAGGGACCAGCAGGCTTGCCGAATGCTGATCCCCCGCCAAACGCGGACGAGGGCTGCCCAAACGACGACTGGCCGAACGCCGAGGTCGTCGCGTTTGAGCCGAACGCTGAGGTGGTTGGGTTGCCGGCCCCACCCCCACCCCCACCTCCGAACGCGCCAAACCCAGATGGTTTCCCGAACGCGGAGGTGTTTGCGGGCGCCCCAAACGCGGAGGTGGACGCGCCCCCGAACGCGGACGAGGGTCCCGTAGGGGTATATCCGGTCGGTGTTCCGCCAGACTGTTGCGCTTCATGATTCTTGATGGCGTGCTGGTGCATAGCGTGCATGCCAGCGCGAGCATGTGTATACTGGGCGTTGGCGGTGGAGAACTTCTGCTCCTCATACTTGATCTGTGGCGCAGCCAGCCGGTTCGCGGGGGAGATCGACACCAGGCAGAGAGGAGGGAGGACGTACGTAGTCTTGTGTGGTCCCCGAACGCGCCGCCTCTACCGACTTGACGCGGAGCTCCTCTGGCGAGTCATCCAGGCCACTGATGAGCGTCGGTTGATACTTTGCGGGCCCGTACGTCGATAGAGGCCATATGGGTCGCTCATGCTCGAGGTCGCGTGTAATGGACTCGATGCTAATCGTTGAGTCGTGGAGTTTAGGCATAGCGGGGAGAAGTCAGGTTGTGGGCGAGGTGAGAATGAAGGGGGATGCGAACGTGAATAGACTGGACGTCGCTGAGGGATCTGAGGTGGTTGCAGCTGCGGCAGGGGTCCAGGACTGGTCTGTTAAGTCATTACAACCAATTGTTAGTTGCGGAGGGTAGGTGTCTTGTGCCGTATGGGGCAGGAGGCATGAACAATTGGGCACGCACTGCCAAAACCGCCTTGTCTCTGGCCATCTCTCGGATGCTCATTTCTGCAGCTGTTCCCGAACCTGCATTGACCGCGCAGGAAGTATTGACACACAGTCTGGAATTTTTTCGTCAAATTTGAGCCGCAAAACGATACTCGAAACATACCATGGCTGTACGGAGAGCGAGGGGAAGGAGAACAGCTGAAGCCACCTGCGTTCAAGCGACGTGCTTTCGATCATGGGCGTGTCCAGGGTCTTGCATCTTACCTTATTTGGAAGCAGACCCCAGACACTTGCCCCAGTGCGCCGTTTACGACTCGACTTCAAACTTGGACTCTCCCGGTCTATTCTCTGTTCCTGCTCCTGGTGTTCCTCTGACCTACATTGGCTCCCTCATCTCTTCTGTGCTTGTTTGTGAGGCCTCCTCAACGGCTTGTGCTCCTTTGCTTGCTGTGTTAATACGACCAACATGAAGGCAGAAGACAGCCAACCACCCCCGCCTGCCACAACGACATTCTCAGCGGCGCAATGGCCCCAAGCTACTACTCGTGCGTGTGATTCCATCTTGTTTTTAATCGTTGTTATTACTGCTGAAAGACCACTGCTGAGGAGGCTTCATTTCCATCCTCAGAAATCCCCATCGACCCCGCGCTGCAGCAGCAATCCCAACACCCTCAACACACCGCGTAAATTACCCGAAGCTTACGTGGCCGTTACTCCCTTTTGATCGCTCTCCATAGGACAACACCGTATTCTCACTACCAATATGGCCACTACGCCCAGTCAAGCTATAGCCACTACCCCGCATACACCCAGCAAGCACATCCAACACAAACCGCGGCAGCGACGCAACCACAGACACAGACACAAACACCCCAGGCAAACGTTTCGACTGTCCTCCGACCCGTAACACAATCGGCCCCGCAGACACAATCTGGGGTGGACACGACGGATGTTGCGACGCTGAATGACGCATTGGGAAGCGCAGGGGTAGACCTCAGAGTGCGTCTCATCCTCTCATTCCCTCCTCCCCATCCTAACGTCTCGTTGCACACTCAGGCAGAAGAAGAGACGCTCCAGCGGACGAACGACCAATACTACTCCTACCGTCCGTACGAGGACCGCTCGCGTAAACAGCCCGACAAACCCCAATTCGACACCATGTACCTGGGCAGCAAGATGCGCACTACGGGCACAACGCACAAAGTGCCCACGATCCCCAAGGAGTCAATCGACTACGTCGCCCTCGCGCTCCGCTTCCGCCTGCAAGGCCTGCTCACGGCGATGATCGCGGCTGCGCGACACAGGACAGACGCGCAGTTTGACAGCCCCCCAAGCATTTACGAGGACGGGCAGCCGATGTGGAGCATCAAGGTGCGCTCGGACGTCGCGAAGCAGCTGGAGGCATTGCAGAAGGCGTACCGCGAGGAGGACATGAAGGAGCGGCGCGAGCGCAAAGAGCGGCAGGACGCGCAGGTGGCGCAAGCGGCCGCGCTCTCTGCCGCGGCAGGTGTTGCAGGGGCCGACGGCACTCCAGCAGAGGGGGAGGAGGCGGGACCAAAGAAGAAGAAGAAAAAGGAGGGCCCCGGGGTGACGGCACGCAATATGTCTGAGGACGTGCGGAAGAAGATGTCGAACGCGGTGGCGAGCCAGGCGGCGGGCCTGGGCACGGGCAAGTACGCGTGGATGTCGGCGGCCAGCGCGACAACGACGCCTGGGAAGCCGAAACCGACGCCGCGCGCGAGCACACCTGCGACGACTACGACCCCCGCGCCGAGTGCGAGTTCGGGTGGCTGGGCACGGCCGTACCAGTCGTCGAAGACGACTGCCCAGCAGGCGCAGAAGGACGACGATGGCCGGCTGGCGGTCACGCTGAGGGACGCAGTCTTTGTGGTGAACAATGAGAAGGGACATGGCGGAGGTCGTGGATCAGCAAGGGGCTGGACATAGTGCAGTACGCCCGTGCTTCGCAGGGACACATCTCATTGGATTTGCACTCGGATTTTATTCTCTTTGGCTCCTGTACTTTGTGAGCTCGATGTATCGTTAGCCCTTGCACGCAGTAATCCCAGCAAGGCTCGAATGCTAGGAGCCGTGATGGCTGCTTTGACCTTCACTGCAACATGAATATTGAAAGCCTGTGATAGAATCAGTGTGTTTTCTACGTTAATAAGATCCTCTACGAAGAACTCGTTTCGAGCACTGGGACAATGTGATCTGCGAAGTACGGGAAGCGTCTACTGCGGGCGCTCTCCGGACTTTCTTCTCTACCATCTCATCCCAGTTCCTTCAACCTCTAGGGACACGTAAAACTATGCCTCAAGCAGGACCTTCAAAGCCTTCTGGCTCGAAAAAGGCCCAGCGGCCGCAGGAGCCAAAGCTGAAGTCGAAAAAGATACGGAGAGCGAACGAGGCGAAGACAGTCGCGGATCTGGAGCAGGCCGCCCTCCAATTTGTGAGCCGTATTTTATTGTGAAGGAGCTTCTTGCTCATTAACACAGTCCCTCGTCGTGTAGGAGCCATCATCGGACCTCAAAGCATTTGTAGACCTCCCGATATCCGACCAAACCAAGCGAGGTATGTGCAATCTTCTCCCAGCCGTCCACCTTTCCGCCTTACGGGAATCTCCAAGGTCTCAAGCGCGCACACTTCGTCGCCATGACGGACATCCAGGTCAAGAGCATCCCAACTTCTCTCAAGGGCAAGGACGTCCTCGGCGCGGCTCGCACGGGCAGCGGAAAGACCCTCGCGTTCCTCATCCCAGTGCTGGAGATTTTGTACCGCCGAAAGTGGGGACCGCAGGATGGCTTGGGCGCGTTGATCATATCCCCGACGAGAGAACTGGTGAGTATACTATATGCGTACACATCGCACCGTATGCCAACGCCTTGCAGGCAGTTCAAATCTTCGACGTGCTGCGCAGTATTGGGGGATACCACAGCTTCTCCGCGGGACTCGTGATTGGCGGGAAGAACTTGAAGGACGAGCGGGAACGGCTTTCGCGCATGAACATCCTCGTCGCGACGCCCGGCCGACTCCTCCAGCACATGGACCAGACGATCGGATTTGAATGTGATAATTTGCAGATCCTAGGTGCGTCCTCCATCTGCGCTTATATCAGGAGTAGTCAGTTATGGCGATTCGCGAAATGGATTCTGGAGGCGAGCCCCGGGGGGGGATCCGCAATTCTCAGGGAATCGCATCGCATCGTCGAACCTTCAGAGCATAGCGCGGATCCAGCAACGAACCGCCTCTGAATCCACCACCGAAAGAATTGCCAGAACTGACTACCCGTATTATTGCGTACATTCCTGATCTATTTTACCGTGCAGTTCTCGATGAAGCTGACCGAATATTGGACATGGGCTTCCAGCGGACCCTCACCGCCCTCCTCTCCCACCTTCCCAAATCGCGCCAGACCCTCCTCTTCTCCGCCACGCAAACCCAGTCCGTCGCGGACCTCGCGCGCCTCAGCCTAACCGAGCCTGCGCGCGTTGGCGTCGACGAGGCGCAGACGGAGGGCGCGGCCCCCACGCCAAAGGCACTCGAGCAGCACTACGTGCTCTGCGAGCTGGACCGGAAGCTGGACGTGCTGTGGAGCTTCATCAAGAGCCACCTGCAGACGAAGGCGCTCGTGTTCCTGTCGAGCTGTAAGCAGGTGCGGTTCGTGTTCGAGACGTTCTGCAAGATGCACCCTGGCGTGCCGCTGCTGCAGCTGCACGGGAAGCAAAAGCAGATGACGCGGCTCGCGACGTTCAAGCGCTTCACGAGTATGCGGCATGCGGTCTTGTTCGCGACGGACATTGCGGCGCGCGGGCTCGACTTCCCGTCGGTCGATTGGGTGCTGCAGGCGGATGCGCCGGAGGACGCGGAGACGTACATCCACCGCGTGGGGCGGACGGCGCGGTACGAGAGCGCAGGCAAGGGGCTGTTGTTGCTGGCGCCGAGCGAGGAGGAGGGCATGATTGCGGCGCTGAAGAGGAAAAACGTGGAGATTCAGAAGATCAAGATCAAGGCGAGCAAGACGCAGAGCATCAGCAACTCGCTGCAGAACCTCGCGTTCCAGGATCCCGAGATCAAGTACCTTGGCCAACGTGTATGTTTGTTCGCAATGGTCGTTTCCTGCTGCTGCTGACCTTGACGGCTGTTTTTTTGGGGGGAAACTAGGCGTTTGTGTCGTATTTGCGGTCAGTGTACTTGCAGAAGGACAAGTCGATCTTCAAGCTCGGTGAACTCCCCGTTAAGCGCTTCGCCGAGGCCCTTGGGCTCCCCGGCATGCCGAAGATCAAGTTCCTCAGCAAGGAGATGGCGAAGAAGAAAAAGAACGCGTTGAGGGCGGTTGCAGACCCTGGGCCCTCTTCTGCTGTTCGAGATGAAGAAGAGAGTGAATACGACGCGTCTGGGACATCGGACGAGGAAGGCTCCGACGAGGAGGAGGAAGAGTCTACCAAGGCGGCGGCGGCACAGCAGGTATGTTTGTGTCTCTCAATAGCAGAGTGAAAGGTATTTACGCATATCGTGATCCAAGACCAACCGTGTGCGGACAAAGTACGACCGCCTGTTCGAGCGCAAGAACCAGAACATCCTTTCCGAGCACTACAACAAGCTCATCGACCACAGTGGCTCCGGCTCCGACTCAGTCTCAGACGACGAGTTCATCACCCTCAAGCGGGCGGACCACGACCTCGACGACGACGCGCTCCCCGAGTCGCAGTACACGTCGAAGCGGCAGCAGCGCCTGGCGCTGTCGAAGAAGGCACTCGCCAAGGGCGGCCCGCGCGGGCACAAGCTCGTGTTCGACGACGCGGGCGGCGCGCACGAAGTGTATGAGCTCAAGGACGCGGGGGAGGTATTTGGGGGAGGGCAGGCCGCGGCGATTGAGGCGGGGCTGCGGTTCGCGGAGAACGAGCGCGGGAAGCTGCGTGCGGCGGATGTGGCGGACAAGGCGGAGGCAAAGGAGAAGAAGAGGGAGAAGAAGCGCAAGCGCAAGGAGCGCGAACGCGAGGTGGGTCGATTATTCGGACCGGGTGTTAGTGTGTGGGGTGGTCGTGCTGATTGCTGTGCGTTGTGTTCTAGGGCGAGGGTCACGACGACCACGACGAGGACGGAGACGACGATGGGGGATTCAGTGCAGCGCCAGTCGTGGCGGATTATTCGGACGACGACGGATATGTCTCGCCCGAGTTTGACCTCCCGCCGGGATCTGAGGACGAGAGCGAGCCAGAGCGGCGGCCGAAAAAGAAATCACGCACGAAGGGTATTCCTTTGCAGTCCAGCCTTGAGGCGGATGAGGAACTGGCGTTGAAGATGCTTCGTAGGGGCCGTTAGGCTTGTCATAGTATGTGACGAGCTATTCCCTAGCTTGCCTTTCACTGTGTGCCCTAGGCACCTCACCTAACAGAGAGCCAAAACACAGACCTGAACAGAACCTGCAGCGGACAACGGTACAAAAGTGGCCATTTTATCGCAGTTCTGAGTCAAGCATCGCGCCAACTTGAACTTCTTTACCTGCGGTGTGGGCAATCTCCAGTTTATGAAAGCCCGCACGGAAGTCCGTTGAGGAATGATATGAAAGCGAAGACATAGTGTTGCCATAGCCCCGTCCGACTTCTCCTTCTCCAGAGAAGGCGACGAGAACGTACGTCGATTGATATTGTGTCAGTGATTACTGCAGACCCATTACCCACTGGAACACAATATTGATAGGAAAGTTTTGATACATTTGGGGAGAGGGGGAGGGTGCGCACCATTGCATCATCTGGAAAGGCGACGGGGCTTGGCAAAGTAAAAACGTTAGCAGAAGCATGCGACGACTCTGACTATACTTTCACGCACCGTCGTACCGATACCAAATCTTACATAGTGGCCGCATCATCCCCACATAAGAACCAGGAACGATGACTCCGAGGAATTGCCAGAATGACATACCAATAGAACACAGCATGCCAAGATGCTGGAAAGTAAGGCAGTAAGTACCACTCTCAACGGATGACTGACCAACGTCTGTACCTACATTGATGTGTAGCTCGCCTTCCTCTGAGCCATTGAGTGTCTATTCATAATCGTGGAAGAGGCGGGAAACGGCGCCGGTGGCCTTGAGGACAGATGTCGAAATCACATCTTCGTGGTTGGTGTATGTGCAATGTCACGGTCTCATCCACTCAGCACACCGCGCATGAGAGTATTTGGCAGAGTCAGCCCATCTGTTGAGCCAACCAAGCCATAATAGCTTTATATTGCAATCGTAGCCCAGAAGCTGTCGTGGCTCGGCCACGCCAGCTTCGCGGGTCTGACACATGTTGCGCACCTTGGATAGAACCTCTTTAGGACAAGGACGCGAGACTTGCATTACGTCGCGGCAAGAATATGCATCTGTTAGGCTAGACGGCTCTCGGACGCCACGTTTAACATTGGGAAGGAAGCTGTAGATCATGGTCAAGAGGGGTTCAGCTGAGTAGCCAGCGAGGCCGAGGCCCTAGACTTTCACTGGCGCTTCCTTGGACCGGTCGAGGCCTGAGGTAGTCTTTGTCGTCCGTTGTTCATGTTCGCCTAAACGACAACTTGAACATCCACAAATCTTTCGCGCTTGAATACTTCGCACATAGCAGGCTGCTGCGCTCCCGAATTCTAGCGGCGCGCGAGCTCATGATGAGAGATAAGATAGCAGCTTCAGGCTACGGAGTATTCTGAAGACGGCTTCCAATATACGGCTTCCCCGACCTGATCATCCCCGAGGAGCTCTTCGTGTGGGGGTCATAAGTGATCCGTCGCAGAGTTCCTCTTCGTATATCATATCTCAGGGTCTCGGTACACACCTAACCTCCCGATCCCAGTGAAGGCATGAGGATCTAAATTCCCAACGGGACTCGCAGACTCAGCTACGAAGGACCCCAAAGATGGCTTCGGGGACGCTGCAGTTTGCGGAATTGCTTGCGCAGGTGAGTATGTCTCTAGTGATGCCTTGCGTATACTTGCCAGAGGTACCATACAGCCTACCCGCAAAGCTGGCGCAGTTTCTGAATACGGGAGCAGCTTTCAGAGGTGGAGGGTGACATATAGCGCAGAACGAGGTGAGCGAGTTCTCGAGGATAGAAAAACAAAGACACAATGAGAGAAACAGGTTTACCTGGAGGGGGCCGCGTGAGTCTTGCCTTAGTTTCCACTCGATATGTTGTGCTGACGTGGTGTGGGGCTCGGGACATGGCGCTCGACAAGCATGAGCGCGCCCCCGCGGAAACCCAGAGGAGATCCTGTTTTGCACGTGAAGCTGAGTGAGTGGCGCACGTCAAGCCAGGTACAGTACACGACGTTGACCTAACTAAAACACAGAGCACGACCAGGCAAAGTCGGACAGGGCTTTGCACGCGAAGTCTGAACGTGGCCGGTACTATAGCCGCTGGACCTCGCGGGTCAGCGCGTCGCTGACCTCCAGCAATAAATCGCAAGTGCCTACATACCCCCGCGGTCTTCACTTCAAGTTCGGCGCAGCCGTCGTTCATTTCTGCTTTCTTCTCCCGTGTACTGTGCCTGATACGAGAGTCCATCAAGGAACAGGGACAACCCGCGAACGCATGCTGCGCAGCGCTCGACTCTCGAATAATTACTCCAGGTCCAGCTCGTCGACAAGGACGCGCTCGAGGCTGGATGCGAAGGCCAGCCTGAGAAGATCGTCTCCGTCGCTCGGAGTCAGGCACCCTTCCCAGTCGCCGGGGGTACGTAACCCGTGCCTTGCATCTCCTGGCATGCGCGGTAGCATCTTGCGGCTTGGCGGCCCATCTCACGGGTCGATCTCCTTAACTTACTTATGCCTTGGCAGTCCTCGACTTGGAGCGGTTCGTCGAAGGCAAGGAGGGAGGGGGGGGGGGGCTCGCGGGAGAAAATCTCAGTCAGCGAAAGATTGCGACGACTCAGACGAGCCTGGGAGATCTGCGAGGCAGTTCCAGTCGTCGACGTCGTGCTTCCGACTTGGCTATATTTGTGTCGGCGTTGGGCGTGGAAGACGATGCAACGATGCAACTTGGTCGCTGACCTTTGCTGGCTGGCTGGCTGGCGACGTGTCCGTGCAAGGGCACCCCGGGAGTGGCGCCAGCAAGCTCGCGCAGGGCCACGAGAGGTTCAGCACGAACACGACCACCAAACGCGAGCGCCGTCGAATACAACGACAACCGTGCTTTTCCCTCGCGATAAACCCTTTATACGGTGCCCAGAGCGGTATGAATAGATCGAAGCTCCCACTACGACCATCGGAACGTTCTCAGTCTCGAGCGGAACATCGATGTAGCTGCGGTACGTTTCATCCTTCATCTCACCTCGACAGGTGGTGACCTACAGCCTCCGTATCGCACACACATGTATATATAGGACGACAACCGGTGTACTGAGCTCGTCGAAGCAGTCAAGCCCCTCATGGTAGGTACCGACCCGTCAGGGACCGAATGTCGTTCACAGGTCGACGCAGTCCAACATTCGTGCGCTCCCCTGGTTCGCACTGCACTCCCTCGATGTTTGTTCCTTCGCAATTGAATATGGAATGCGTTGCTATGCAAGCTTGGCTCTCGGAGTCCGTGCCACCCGACATAAACTCTGTCCATCAACACTCCTCTCGCCCTTGACCCACCTGTGCCTGGTTTGCGATCCCCAAGCGACAACGTTAACAGATGGCACCGGCACCATATATACGTTTAATAGCTATGATCGCGAAGTCGCTGCCGCGCCTTGACATTGACAAGCCCCCGTCGCGACCGCCATGCCGTTGCGCGATCCAGCCGCAGCACTCAACAAGACTCAACAGCCTCGCCTGACAACGCCTCGAGCCTCTCCAGTCAGGGCATTCTTAAATTTAAAGCTCCGGCCGAGCTGTAAGTAAGTGTTGAATTATTGAAGACCCATAGGGAGACAAGCCTGTCGTCATGAAACATCGCGACGCCAAAACTCTTGAGTCTTCCTCAAAGCATGCGCAAGGAAGATAGCTCCCAACGATCTACTACAGCTGCAGGCGCAGCGTTGATCGTCGACGAAACGACATCGATGCTCAGAATACTTACTGGTTGGGCATACAACACAGCACATTTTCATCGACATCAAACACTACGCCAGCAGCCATAGGAGGCACCTGAAACTGACATCATCATCGATCATATCGAGACAACAACATCCCCCGTAAACCAAGCTATGTACATGATGCAGGACCAGAGAACAGACGTCGACCCGGAACCCAGCAGGCGATCGCGCGCGAGGTGTGGTCTGTGACGCAGAAGACGAAGACCCGAGAACGCGAACGCAAGCGACAACCCTAAGCTGAACGCGAAGCGATGAGCGGCAGCCCAGCGCCGGTCTATGGACGTAGAACAGTGGATAAAGTGAAGTACAATGCGTATGTGTTGCGTGTGGGGTTGGGGGAAATGTGGAATGCAGGGTAACAATGTCATGTTACGTTGAAGAACAGGCCGGGGGAGTTTGGAGTTTGGGAAAACAGGTCTCTGGGGAGGGGCGAAAGCGCAGCAAAAACCGACAAACAACCAAGTTTAAACCAGATCGGGTCCGGGTCGGGGAGGGTGCTATGGCGGTGGTGGGACACAGGGGCAGGGCAAGGGCGATGACGCTGCAGAGGCAACGGGGCAAACAGTCCATATGCGATGATGACCGGGGTATGCGTATGTACGTACACTCGGATATGCGCGGGGCGAGAGGTGAACGCGGAATGAGGGTTATCTGTTTGCTTGTATGCTACGAGGTATGTGGGGATTCTGGTCGGATCGGGCCGTAAATGCGATTGTACAGGTGGTGGTTGGGCGTGCGCGATGCACAGTGGATTAAGGACACGGGGGGAGGCGGAGTAAATGCTGTGTGCGCGAACACGGACGGTCGCGAGAGGTTCAGTTGAATGTTGATACAACGCGGGACAGAGAAGGCAATGCATGCATGGGGTTGCGAGGGCGGGAAGGCACGGTGGTGGGGCATGTGGGTGGGAGTCATGTCGAGTCGTGTCATGGTCATAGATAGCTTCATGTCGAGGGCATAGCAGATGTCGTAACTGGAGGAGGATCACATGGTTGGGGAGGGGGCGGCGAAGGGGCACAAAATGCTAAGAACAGAACTCGAACCCACCAACGGAGCGCAGAGCGTGCGGGCAGCAGACCGGCGGCGCGGAGATGACCCGAACGCAACGTGGGCACATGCGCATCAGCACGCACACCTCACGCCTCGCCCGCCCCTCAATCCGAATCACCCGCGAGCGCCGCGCGCCGGAGCGCGCCCTGGGTGACGTTCACGCCCGTGCAGTCCTCGAACCACACGCCGCGCTCCGCACAGCGCGCGACGACCTTCTTCCAGAACTGCAGCACGCGCGCGCTGGGGTGCGCCGTGCGCATGCGGTGGCTCTCCGCGCTCAGGTCGCGCACGAACCGCAGGCTCGGGAACGCGTCGCTCCGCAGCAGGGACGAGATCTGCTCCGACAGCAGGAAGTACGGCGTCGCCACGCCCCCGTCCGCGTCTCCGTCGAACGAGTCCGCCGACGCGTTCGCCCCAAACGGGGCTATCGGGTCCGCGAGGAGGCGCGCGTCGATGTCGCGGATGCCGATGAGCTCGACACGCGGGTGCGCGGGGAGGAGGATGTGCGGTGCGATCCAGTCCGGGCTCTGCCAGTGCCACTCCGCGTCGGCGGAGCAGACGAACTCGCGGAGGTTCGGGCACCACTCGGCGAGGGGCACGGCGGGTTGCTCGTGCATTTGCTGCTGGAGCGCGATCAGGTGCTGTGGGGTTGTGAGGTAGTACTCCTCGATGAGCGAGGACGAGTGGCCGAGCTCGAGTTGCGTGAGCTTGGTGCCGTGCGCCTTGAAGAAGCGCGCGAAGCCCTCGCCCGTATAGCTGAAATCAGAGGAGAGCACGGACAGGTTCGTGAGCGCGGGTATGTCCCACGACGCGAGCACGGCGAACATGTTGCTGTCGAGCGAGACCTTGAGCGCGCGCAGAGAGGGTAGACGGACGTTCATCTGCAGGTGGTCGAAGTTGCCGGTTGGAAACGCTTGATTAAAGCCGGAAAGATGCGCCGAGCGGGAAGATAGCTCGAGGTATTCAAGGCGTGTGGTGACATTCGTGACGAGTGGTGCCATCCGGAGCTCGAATGGCACGTCGTCATAGCTGGTCCAGCTGAGTCGCCTTATCTTTGGCTGGGCGACGAGCTTGAGGATCTCTTCCGGGCTACAACGGGGATCAGGGGAATCCTCAAGGATGTTACGTTGTACGGAATGGTGGTCCGAATAGATAGCCAGATGAGGCGAGTAGTCGAGAATAGTACGGAGGTCGGCGGGAGCGCAGCGCTCTAAGGCCGGGGTCTCGATATGCAGTCGGCGAATAAACTTGCCGCTAGACGCGAAGTTCGCAACGTACTCCATGAGGAGGGTGCGAGCCAGGGACTTGGCCTGTGCTGCGCGAGATATCCAGACAAACTCGTAGAGGAAGCTGCGGGTGAGTGCATTCCACTGGGAAGAAACAAGGGAAAGATTCCTCTTGGTAGCCATGCAGGCGCGATATGTGGCGAGTTGGGTGGAAGACGACTCAAGGAACGAGAGTTCTTGGGAGGTGTCGAGCGGGTCATGGTGGAACAGGCAGGTGTGTTGAATGATGAGTCCCCAGAGCTCGGGCGGGATGTGAGGTAGGCGAGCGGGTTGTTGTTGTTCGGAGCTGTGCGGTTTCTGTCGGCGGCTGTGTGTAAGGGTCAGCTAAAGGTTTACAAATAAATGAATGGGGTGCAGATTGGGCGGGTAGAATACTGAGTGGTCCCTGCAACGGGGCTTGGGCGACATGGAAGGAGGCGCCACATTCATGCGTGGTTCACACGCAATGCTCAGCGCCGAGTGCAGTCCACGTCGCCCATCTTCTATCCTCCTCGATGTGTGCTTGGAGATAATAAACTGTAGGATGGCTGCCTGTGCCAGGAAAGACACCGCAAGAAAAGGGAGAGGATGTGGCAAGAGATGGAGGGTGACTGAGAAAGGACACGCACAATCTGGAGCGAAACTTGGCGGTCAAGGCGCGGACGCTAAGTTTGTTGCGGATGGATATGGAGGCCTGTTGAGGATTGGGGTCGCTTGCGAGGTACATGGCGGAGTTGTCGCTGGGGAGGATGGGCGGCGGAGGGGTAGGGAGGGACGGAGTGGACGGTTGGGAAGACAAGCAGAGGCAGCGAGACAGTCAAAAAGGTTGCCCGGCGCCTGCGTTCCCCACGAAGGCGCCCGACGGGGACTCGCTCCGTGACTGTTTTTGGACAAGTGGGCCCCGGCGACGGTCGCGGCTGGCGAGCTTGTTTAATATGCGGTATTTGCACTCTGCATGCAGAACCTCGGCTGGCCCTCAGGCTATCGCACTCAGCGATCTCCCGTCCACTCTTCATGTCGTCCTTTCCATCCCTCCCACCACCAACTCCACTCCGCCTGCCACGTCCCCATCCAGACCGGCTCGAATGGCCCCGACGACCTGGGGGCTGTGCGCTTCAACGCTGCCTCTGATGGTCAGATGACCCGCAGTGCCGTCGTCTCGCTCCCAACGGTTCTTACCCGCAGCGCCAGCCCCATCACCCCTCAAAATCAGTTAGAAGCAGTCGAAGCCCCGCCTAACAAGCATGTAATCGTTCTGGGCAATACAGCCGTTCCAGTGGGTCCCACCCTCCGCCCTTCTCCACCCTCTGTCGAAATTACTGACCCTCCCATCAGACCGCTGGCCCCGAACGTTCGAATCCTCCGTCGTCGGCCCCGCGCCTCTATCGAACGTCCGCTCCGCCCCAGCACCACTCACCCGACCATTCCCGGCGCTCTCTGTCCCACACTTGCTCCGATCTCCTCGGCCTCGACCGTCCACATAGAACCCCACATAAGTCCGCAAGCTTCTCGCCCCGTCTTGCTCTGCCTCCACCAAATCTAGCACTCGATTGGACAGATGGACTTGCGATAGTGACATTTGGTTGCCGCGAACAAGGTCTTTGCATAAACATGGCTATATGCGCAGGTGAGGATTGTCACCATGCCGTCCTGGGTTCATCACGCTGACTTCCGCACAGTTCAGCGTCCGTTCACTGCAATTTCAGCGCGTATCGCGGGTCTCGTCCACATGTCAGATGAGGACAGGCCACACCGGCTGTCGTAGAAGACGAGCTCATGTGCTCCCAAATGCAAGTGAGCATCGTATTCGGATTGCACGCACCACTTCGATTCGTCCGTCTGCATTTTCGTGTTGTCCCTGGCTCCGCAGCAGCCGGGAAGCGCGCCATGTCTCACCGTGGTCATTGTGTTTGCGTCACTCTATAAACGGTTCGCGGGTTCCCGAGGACGAGGTGAGTGCCGTGCCTACGCGCCCGCGCCGTACTATACCCACTCCCTATATGCGCTCAGCTCGCCGCAATGGGGCTGCATCGAAATCCCCGCTCTCTCCTAGTGAGCCGTGCCTCCCTGCACCGTCGTCGAAGCCCCGCGGACATAACTCCAGTTTCCATATATGCGCCCCAATGTCCGTCGTGCAAGACGACGGGCCGCGGATGGCCTCTCCGCCAGAACGGACTCCGAGGGTTCGCACTCCCCGGGCTCAAGTATGTACAGCAGTTGGTCTATTCGGAGTGCCCCTGACGACCTATGTATTTCTCAACACCCCACAGTCAGCTCCCGAACTCACAGCGAGTATCCCTCATACGCGTGGCGTCCGCCTCGGTGTACTGTCATTCTCCAAGGACCGCCATGTCCTCCAATGCTCATGCGTCATCTGGTTTTGGGCTGGGATGGATATCGCCTCACCCCGGCTCAGCCCCGGCTTCTCTCCCCGAACTACATAAGCTACAAACCCGGCACGCACCAGGAATTCCGAATGACAATGTCGCTTACTTACCTGGTCCCGGTCTCGCGAAGCACACTCGATACCTGGACCTAGATCCGCGTCGATTCCGCGCCGATCCACAGTCAGCACCGTCAGCAGGCTCGCCGTGCTGCCGCGCCTCACTCCGACTCCTCGTCCCGACCACTAGTACTACTTGCAGGATGCCGTGTTCAGGGTGGTGGAGTCTCGCACAAGTTGAAGGAGATGTAAAGAGGGTTCTCTGAGTCCAGGAGAGGCCAAGCAGGCCGGGGCGAGCGCGGCCACTCTGAGCCCAAGTTGCCGCCGCAAACGCTTGCGCGCACGGATCTGCCAGTGGATCTCCACATCCGGTCGGCCTTCATGACAGCCTCAAGGATCAAGGATGCGCTCTTCTGAATCCCCTCTGCCGAAACCCCGATCCCGGCCAGGGTTGCGGACAGAACCCTGTAACGTTCACTGACACATTCAACGCTACACATACTTACTTCAGGCATGCGCCTCGCGCCTCGCGCCATTTCCCTGCCACGTTTTTCCTCTTCGCGGCGAATAGAAACAAGCGATGACGTCTTCGTCTAACGTCCAGCCGCAACATCAATATTTAATATTGTTACGATTCGCAAAGCTCAAGTCGGCTAATGGCTATTCTAAATAATACCATAGAAGGCGTCGCACCATCCCTCGGGCTCCCGCCACCTCCCCTGCCGAGCGTTTGAATTCGGCCGGCGCCGGCCCTCGTGCTCATGTTCGCCCGCAGGTTGCCGATGCGCCGCCGCCGTTTGTCAGCGTCCGGCGAAACCAGCGATATTCATAGCATATAGGAATTCGGCAGGCTGCACCGAGCTGCCATGCCGTACTTATTGCATCGGCATCGGTGCTTGTCGGGGCCGGACGAGGAGGCATTGGAGGGGGCCAGACGTGGCAAGCACTCGGATTACTAGGATGCCGTCAGGGTGGTGATATGCGAATTCGGAGTGGAGGTTCCCTACTACGCATGCGTTCGATTCTAAGCTGTGTGCAATGTGCATGCCATGCCCGCACAAAGAAGAGTTCAAGAGCACGGGGTGCGTTGTTCTCTTCGGATTCAGAGTCTTCGTTCATACGCTAGAGTCTGACCACTTGTGGGCTCTTGATGATAGCATACCCTTGTGGACCTCTGTGCCGTTGCCTGCCTATTGCCCCCTCGCTATACCCCGAAAACGCCCCGAAGCCACATGCGAATCCAGCGCTTCCGCTGTACGCGGCCATGGATCTCATACTTTTCTGCTGTAACACCCAACCATTAGCCTCTCGATGTCGTACAAGACCCACGGGAGGCCCAATCACGTACGCATATTGCCCTCATTTTAGGCGTATCCCTGGTCTACTGACACATGGAAACGCGTTTTATCATGGAGCCTGTCCTGCTGGCATGTGGGCGTCGACCGCCCACCCGCGCATCAACCGTCGGCGCAATAGAAGCTTAAATATCTAAACATCGGACATACAAAGCGAGGATATCCCGACGCCCACAGTCCCGAGACCCTCTCCGCCCGTTCTCGCTCGTCTCCCAGCAGCAACCGCAGTGCGCCTGCCCCCTCCCTCCCCTTCGCCCCATCGCGCGTCGGATATTCAGCGGATCCTGGGTCAGCCCCTCCGCCCGTCCGTAGAATTGGCCGACACCTGGTGCCAGGTACGCGATCCCGTCGTGGGCGAGTTCGAGCCAATGGCCGCAAGCTGCGAACAGGCGACCCATGTTGTGCTGCATGTGCCATGGATAGTGGCACGGAAGAAGCTCGAGCGGCATTGCGAGCTCAAGGCACCGCCGTCGTTAGGTGTGTGCATCTGCACTCGGGACCTCGACCCACTGAGGCATTTTAGGCGTCGTGCTGTCAGAATAACTCGACGCGGGGTATAAAGACCAGCGGGACAAGCTCCTCAGACAGCGAGCCCTCGAGCTACAGCAACACCAACAGCACCTCCTCTCCTCACAGCAGCAAAAGGTCCCAGAGATGTTCGCCTTCGCCAGCCTCATCGCCCTCGCCTCCGCGGCGCTCCCCAACGTCCTCGCTCACGGCGGTGTGCTCTCGTACGAGATCGAGGGCCAGATCTACCAGGGCTGGAAGGTGGGTACATCGCCTTCTTTGCCCTCCAATTCCATACCCCCACCTCGGAGGATCGCGTTCGTGGAATTTCGATTGGATGCTGACGCGTCTGTTTCTACTCTAGCCTTACAACTCCCCCGACGGCCAGACCACCATCCAGCGCCCGTGGGCCACCTAGTGCGTTCTCACGCATGTTTGTCTTGGTGAAATTGTAGTGAAACTGACATTGTGGGTTCCCTTGATATAGCGACCCGATCACTGACCCGACCGACCCTACCGTTGCCTGCAACGACGACGGCACTTCTGGCGCACTTCAGCTCACTGCAGACGCCAAGGCGGGCGACGCGATCACCGCGTACTGGAACCAGCCCTGGCCGCATCCTTATGGCCCCATGGTAGGTGTTGCTGTTGTTGTTCACCAAACCCGTTGTCTGTCGCCGGTCCAGCAGTATCTGACAATCTCGACCCATACTTGTGCAGCTGACATACCTCGCCCAATGCCCGGGCTCGACGTGCACCGGGGTCGATGCGTCGACGCTCTCGTGGTTCAAGATTGACGAGGCGGGGCTGCTCAGCGGGACGATCGGCGACGGGTACTGGGGCGCGGGCAAGATGATCGACCAGAACGACTCATGGACGACGACGATTCCGGCCACGGTGCCCTCGGGCAACTACCTCATCCGCTTCGAGACGATCGCGCTCCATTCGCTCCCCGCGCAGATCTACCCCGAGTGCGCGCAGATCAACCTCACTGGGGGCGGATCGCGCCAGCCGACCACGGACGAGCTCGTCAAGTTCCCTGGCGCGTACTCGTCGACTGACCCCGGCCGTGAGTAGCGTTGCACAGTGATCTTCGCCCTCCGTGCATTGGGGGTATATAGTGCTCAGGGTGCTGACGGCCAACATGCGCAGTGACTGTTGACATCTACTCGAACGCGGCTCAGACTGACACCACCTACATCATCCCCGGACCCCCTCTCTACGGCAGCGGCAGCGGCTCGGCGGCCCCTTCCCCTACTGTGCGTCCTCCTTCCTTTGTGCTGTCGCTGGCAGCTAACGGCAGCTAATTTGTTCATTCCGTCGTCGACGTGGTACAGAGCGCTCCGTCGAGTCCGTCGTCAACGACCGCCCCGGCGACCACCACCACCGCGGCTGCAGGCACCGTCGCGCACTACGGTCAGTGCGGCGGGTCTGGCTACACCGGGCCCACCGGGTGCGTTGCCCCGTACACTTGCACGGCCCTCAACGGTGCGCTGTTTTCCTGTTTCCGTTTCTCTGTGCTTTGTGCTGACGAGGACATCTGACGTTGGTTGTAAAAGACTACTACTCCCAATGCTTGTGATCTCCCCGCACGGTCACGACTATCACTATTCTGATCCTGCTCCTCACCATCAACACCACCGTCATCATCATTATCATTCCCCGCACGCTCATGTAAGTGGCGGTCGGGGCAGAGGGCGCGGCTGGTCGCGGTACGACGACCGGGCGAAAACGTTTGGAGGGAGTATGGCGGTCAGCCTGTTGTTCTGGGTCCTGCATTCTCGTAGATTCCATTCGGGCGGTATGCACGTCAGCTAGGAATTCTTATTTGTTTTTCTTGCTTTCTTCCTGACCCCTGGGTCCGACGAGTCGCCCTGCGTGCTCGCAGTCAAGTTGACGACGGCAGACTACGACTACGGGACACCGTCATCCTGATTGCACATGAAGGCGAAGGCTTACAAAGCACCGACAAATCCTCGACCTGAGATCCGTGCCCCCGCCCACCCAGACTCAATTGGACGGGAAAAAAGTTGGTACTATTTCGGCTTGCAATTGATTCTCTCTCGCGGCGGAGAAATTGTCGTCGGGAGCTGGCTGCTCGTAGAGACGATCCGTCGCATGGCGGATTAGGAAGCCAATTGGGCACGGCACCTTATAAGTACCTTCATGCATGGGGACATTGGGCAGTGAACCTATTTATCGACTGGAGGGAGTTCTGGGAGCACACGCACGTCTGCATCGCGCAAGTAATAGTATTGGGTAGTTTGTCGACTCGGATTTTCCACTCAATAACCCGCGCGATAGACATGTGTATATAACGGACTTGAACGAGTCCTTACCGTCATGTGTCTCCTGACTGTAACTTTTGAATTTCTAGATACCACCACAACTAAACCAGTCTGTTAGTAACGATGCGACGAGCGGCCACCACACGAATGTCCTGTGATCTGGATGCTTCGTACCAACTCACTACATACAAATGAAATTCGTTCCGACTCCAATAGTCTTTTCGCATCTAGCATGTTTCTTTCCCCTCTAGACGTTAAGTTATTTCCACTTCATCGGATTCGATTAGCTGCTGAACACGAACGAGAGTGAGGCCGCCTATGGCGGCTATCGCTGCCGAAGCCTCATAATATCAGGTTTATGCTTGAAGACGGCGCTCGTGGACCAATTCCACAGAACGACAGACGGGAGACTCGGAGGTGTGCGAGCCGGGTTTAAGTTCACGAGACAACAGAACTCTCTCGGCTGCGACCTCCATATAAAGGGAACCAATAATGGCTGAGCTCCACGCAGCTCTTGTCCCCCGAGATCTTTTCCCAAGTCACTCACCCAAACCGATCTTCAAGCTAGCAACACCAGCCTCTCATCCCTAACCCGTCATGGGTCGCCCGACGGTTGGAGAATGGGCAGCGCACGAGACCGTGAACCCGTTGACTTGGCTCTGGTTCGTCTTCCGGTCCACCTGGCTCTTCTTCGTGGTGGACAACCCCTTGTCGTGGATCCTTGGATTCCGCGGGGCCATGAACCAGTTTGATGACATCGAAGGTGAGCCTCTTCCTGCCTCCAAGCATGTCGATATGACTGAAGGACCAACCCGCCGCTGCACACTTGGAAGGACCTTTCTTCATCCAAGGCGCACCTATGCGCCAGGTCGACGAAGGTCAGGCTGTATTGGCAGGCACAGAGCTCCTGAAACGTGAGTTCAAGTTGTTCAGCCTTCTAGAATGAGCACGACACCAAAGATCACCTCTTACCCTCAACGCACGCCACGCACGCGTACGGCAGAGGACGACCCCTACCTCGTCGTTTTGGAGGTTAAGGACACCAAGGGCGAGCCCGTCAAGAAAGCGGCGATCGACGCCTGGCACGCGAACGGCACGGGCGGGTACTACTTCTTCAGCTGGACGCTCCGCGGCAAGATGATGACGGACGCAAACGGTCGCCTCGAGCTCTTGACCATCCGTCCCGGCGGGTACGCCGGCCGCGCGTCGCACATCCACATCCGGATCTACCCCGCCGATAGCAGGAGGCACAGGCAGATGACGAGCCAGATGTACATGTGCGACGGCAACGACCCCATACACATGAGCTCGGACATGTAAGTTCCCAGTGAATGCGACGAGTCCGAGACGGTATCGACTCATGTTGCGTATGCAATGCAGCGCGAACAAGTGGAGGCGCCGGCCCGACGGCAATATGGTGACCTGCTGGGCGACCGGTGCCCCAGAGGACGGAAAAGCGTATCACGGTTTGCCGACGCTATCCGAGGAGGATGTCGACATGGTGGACGCCATCAGCCGCTGGAACGCGAAGCTGAAGGAGCAGGGGGTGACGAAGAAGATCATGAGCGTCGGTCGTCACCAGGTCAAGATAACGGCCTACTGAAGGAATACTGGCCTATGTGCACCCCTTTGATCTCGTTGCAGTGTCTCTGCCGTGGCGAACGTTTGGTTTGAAGTCTGGGCAAAGTCCGATTTGAAGCTGCAGTGTATGACCTGTTGAAGGCGTTGTGTCTTGGATTGTAATTGTAGTCATGGCTTGAAACACAATGAGATGAAAGGGACGAAATTAGTTGGAAAGTCACAAGGCACCTCGTGTCGGTTTACTCGCCTGATCGTCGACCGCTCACGTCACGTTCAATTGCGGCACTTGAGTTCTGCGGTCCACTCGGGCTCGTAGCTCTATCTGACCAAGAAGGATGAACATTGTAACAGCAAATGGCCGAGAGGGCAGGTGCCATTAAACGTCATTGGGGTGGACTCAACCGCAGACGCTATTCAGATTGTGGGAGTGAAGTCGGTCTCGTGCCTGCAGTCTCCCACTGGCAGACCGCCATGCGAGCTTGAAAGGCTGTATACACTCTCGCCAAACTCTCGAACAATCGCGCCCCAGCCTTGTGTGACCGAATCCTTGACGACGTTGCCGTCTCACACGCGTTCTTCTCTGCGCATGAATGGCATGGAGACAGTCCCTCCCCTCACATTCTCGCGGACCGCGCGCTGGAAGGCTACTCAGCCACCTCCGGTCGGTCGGCGTGGATCGACCTATCGCATGACAATCCGATAGCGTGGATGGCCCGACCTGTAAGGGGAGAGCGAGCGCCCTCGGAGATAATGGAAGGTGTGGACTGAAACGCACGGGTCCGATGTTGCTCATCGGCGCGCCCTCGCGCCCAGTCCCCGACGGCCAAGCTGTGCTGACGTCCCCTGACACCCTCAACCGTAAGCTTCCCCCCTTCTTGTTTATGTTCCCATTGAAACACTCACCTCACACCACCCGACCAAGCCCTTACTGTCCGTCCTTACCATCACAGACACCCGCGGCGACTCCGATCGATGTCAAGCCAACTTCGCCAGGTCCTACTACTTGGCCATCTGGACGCTCCGCGGCAAGCGCTCCCCCTCCCCCCCGTCCCCCTCCCCCCCCGACGCGCAGGTCTACATGTGGATCGAAGCCCCCTCCCCCCCCACGAAGCCTGGAGGTGACCCACACGTTGCACCACTGACGACGCAGGCGTACGTCCTGCGCGGAAACGACCCGGGCTGGGTGGGACGTGCTTGTCTGGAGTCCTACAAGCCTTCGGATGATAGGAAGGGGGGAGGGGAGGGGGATTGAGCCCTGCGAGCCATATCGCGATCTGCCAACGGTGCCTGCGGAAAAATGGGACCTGCGCGAGGCTGTGAGCTCGACCGGGCACCGGGCACCGTGACGGTGTCTCAAAGCCTATCCTCAGTGCGGTAAGTAGCAGGAAGGCACGAGGTCAGGTAGAATCGCCTTCTGACCGGAAGAATGAGCACTTAGAATGAGCACTTAGATGTTGCTGTACATGATCATTTATCCAGTATCCGATTTGGAGGGGCTTGGCGCCCATATAGGAGGTTTGACGGGACAAGACTCGGCAGTGCTCTCCCGGACCAGCGTCACGACGCCTGCCCTCGGATGCAAAAGTTGAGCCTAGTCTAATCATGTCCATGTTCCTGTGGACAGTTTTCGTGGACAAACATTAGCCTCGGGCGCAAACAATAGAGGGCAGTAATCAACACACCTGCAGTGGACGTGAACCCCCACATCCAGGGCCGGCGCACTAGCTAGCTTGCCGCTTGCACAAGACAAGACCGTACCGCCGATCGCGATATACGCAGATCCTTTTCATCACCAAGTACGAAGGAAGTTCAAAGGATCGCGATGCCCTCGGTCCCAAGGCACGGGAGAAAGCGCACGGTGCACGGATCCAAAAAAACAAAACAAAAAAAGAAAGCACGGAAACTGATCATTGCAGTGGCGGGGCTAGATATGTAAAACCACTCCGGCAGAACCACCGTGACCTGGAAGTTCAGGGTCTCTGGTTTTTCAGAACAAGACCGCGCACCCACCCAATATGACGCCATCCGTGCCTGCGCTCCATCCAATCCGCCAATCCGCCAGTAGAAGATTCATTTAGATAAACCGCGCACGGGCGGGGCCTCCCGAAATATGTTGCGGGAAATTTCACGACAGGCGTGGCGTTATTCTCCAAGGGTGAAAAGTCGACAAAAAGTTGATCCACGTGTAAGACTTTTCCCTGGTCGGTGCAAAGCCGAATAAAATGGTGGAGAAAGCCTTTTGTTTATGAGGTTTTTGCTCGGCTTTTGTCAAACTAGTCACGTGCAGGGAAAAGTCTTTCACTGGGCATGACTTTTAATCGACTTTTGTCCAGTCGAAAATAGCGCCATGCCCGTCGTGAAAGGCTGAGTACCGGGCTCTCTTCAGCGCGATCGATGTGCCTGTAAGTAAGAACAAAAAAGCCCGGGACTTGCTTCCGCGTTTTGGGCCGTACGCGTGTGGAGGAGCTGGGCGCTGCAACCATGCGTGCAAACTTTGCAACTCCGAGGAATGGACAGTAAAACGACCGAGAGAGAGTACTGTAATGCCGACTCACTGGAAAAGCCGTGCCGTGCTTTCGTATCCCTTATCTTCCGTCACTTCCGCAGCAGTGTGCACAAATCACGATTCACGAGGTCCGTACACGAGTTTTCGCGTCTTCGCCCAGCACCCCCTCGCCGCGTCGATGCACGTCGTTAACACATCCTCGCCCTCACCCACAACCCCCAGCCCGAGCTGCATCACCGAAACGAGGCCTCCCTCGTCGTCAATGAGAACCGATACGGATGTATCGAGGAGCGGCTCCTCGAACCACGTCGGGTCTGCTAACACGTGCGTCCTGGTTAGGGCACAAACAAACGAGGTTCCGGTCGTCAATGGTCAGGGTCAGCAACGCGCGGTCTCGAATATATATATATATAAACGCGGCGAAGCGCACGGTACATACCCGTCGAAGATCCCGAACGAGAACGAGGTCGGAAGACGGCCGAGCGCGAGGGGCTCCCTGATCTTGCGGGAGCAGATCGTCCGCTGACGGTCTTCGTCGAACCGCGCCTTCGGGAGCCGGGCTGTGCGTGTGTGCGGTTCGGAATCAGATCCAGTTGAGTGCGCGCGGGTTCGCACAGATGTATTTGTCGATGCGGTCGAAAACAGAACACAGAAAACGGAAAATAGATGTGGGGGTGAGGCGGCGTGATGCGGCAAGGGGAAAGAAGGGAGAGAAGGGAGAGAGGGGAGAGAAGGGGGACACGCACTGTTCTTGAGCGCGGCGACCATCGCGAGCAGCGTGGCGTCAAACGCGTTCCCGTCGTAGTTGATACACGTCGCGTCCACGTAGAGCACCCATGCGGCCTTGCCGGGTTCTATACATAGCGACGCGGCCGACACCAGGCCTGATCTGCACAGCTGAGGAAGTCGGCGGCGGAGATGGCAGGAGAGAAGGGCGGCGGTACTCACGAGATGAGGACATCGTTCAGCCTGTCGGAGAGCACCTGCGCTTCGTCTGTTGGGGGCCCTGGCTTGAACTTGGGAGAGCAGATTGCGGGGAGGTCGAGGTTTGGCACTGCCCAGGCGTGATGGTTGCTCGCAAGCGCATACAGCCCAAAGACGAACGCAACGACACACCTAGAAAGCCTTCCTTCGGCTTGTCTAGCTCTGGCTCTGCGATCTCCGCCTTCACGCCGCATACGACCGTCGTCGACCCCAGCCTGACGAGCGCAGAACCGTCCGCGGTCGATATCGAGCCTTGGTGAGAGGAGTCAACAACAACGCGCAAATCTCTCCTGCTATATGCGGTCCCCCATACAACGAAAGAACACGAACCTACATTCACTGAGGCGTCTCTCCACTCATCGAACTCGCGTCCGTCGGGCCTCACGTCCTCGGCCAGGAACCGCTCCAGGTAAGTTTTTGGGTGCATCCGTTGGAAGGTGAGCGCCTTCAACGCGTCTGCTTCGCCCGCACCCGCCGGACCACCTGTCGAGGAAGCTGCAGCGGCCATGTCCAGATGAGGTCCAAGGTACGAGTGAATTGAGTGGATTTCCGAGTGCAAATGAGTGCAAAGGGGAACGAGGACGAGCAAGCTTTCA
Organism: Ganoderma meredithae; assembly: GCA_022814645.1. Classification (NCBI taxonomy): domain Eukaryota; kingdom Fungi; phylum Basidiomycota; class Agaricomycetes; order Polyporales; family Polyporaceae; genus Ganoderma; species Ganoderma meredithae. The sequence continues at coordinate 79,093 of JAKLMY010000062.1, read as the reverse complement.
GTGTGCCTCGCACCAAATGGCATTGGCAGTCATGCCGCGGCGCGCCGGGCTCGGCATGTACAAGAAGCCGGCGCTGCCGTATAAGGCAGGCGGCGAATCAGACGCGGATGGGCGCGTAATAAGTAAGTACTTAGGGTAAGTAAAGTAAGTGCTGCACAACTAAGTAGGACTTACGCGAAGCCGTGAGGCTCCCATGTCGAAGTCGGGCCCGCCACGCGAGCGGACGCGACGGGCGATATTGCATGAGATTGGGGGGGCGAGATAAATTGCATCGGACTCGCCGACGCGAGATGGGGATCCCTGGATCCTCTGTGGACCTGCGTATTCCTGCAATCTATCCTATCCCAGTTGTGGGTCCACCGGCACCCTTCCGCGTTCCGCACCCTCGGGCTCTGCATCCCTTCCCCCCTGGCGCGCGACCGACGGCGGGTACGCGCCTCACCGCAGCCGCTGAATATTGAGTGGCGGCCCCGACGGCTTGACCGTGACACTCACAGTGTCGTGTGGGGGTTTGCGCATGGCGGAGGGAGCGGCGAGATCACGCATGCGCAAGCGTCAGTCAAATAGTCGTGTTTTGTGCTCCTGTCCCGCCCATTAACTCGTACATGTAAGCGGATTCTCTCTGCTCAGCTCTTCTGCAGCGGCAGCGGCACGTTTGGCCATGTTCTTTCTTCTTCTTCCCGTTCCAGCCAACCAACTAACCAACCAACCACCCCTCCTGGCCCCCCGATCTACGCCGCCGAGACGATGCCTTTGAGCACGGCATACTCAGCATTGATGATGCTGCTCGTCGCAGCCCCGATCGCGACATTGTTCGCGAGCACGACGAACTTGATGTCGAGCACCCTGCACTGCCGGACGCGCCCCACGCTGACCCCCGCGCCCGTCTGGTAGTCGCGATCGAGCCGCGGCTGCGGCCTGTCTGCCTCCTCGTGCACGAACACCGTGTGCCGCGGCGCGCTCGGGCACCCAATCGAGTACGCCTCGCTCGTGTACGCCTGCAGCGCCTCGCGCACCTGCTGCGGGCTCGGCGGCGGGCGGCGGGCGAATCGCACGCTCACACACTCGGTGTGGCCCTCGAGGACCGGCACGCGTGTGCACGACGCAGAGACGCGGAGCGGTTGCGCCGCGTGCATGTCGAACGCGAGCACGCTCCCGTTCCCGCTGGCGTCCTTGTCGTCGTGGGGGGGCGCGAGCCCGCCGAGGATCTTGAGCGTCTCCCACTCGATCTTCTCCTCCTCCCCGGGGATGTACGGCACGACGTTGTCGACGATGTCGAGCGAGGGCACACCCGGGTAGCCCGCGCCCGAGATCGCCTGCATGGTCGTGATCATGCAGGACTCGATCGGGCCGAAGGCGCGCTCGAGCGCGGCGAGCGGCACGACGACGGCAGTCGTCGAGCAGTTGGCGTTCGTCACGATGAAGCCCTTACGGAGCGGCGGGGCGTGCAGGCGCTGCTGCTGCGGGATGATCGAGAAGTGGGAGGTGTTCACGAGCGGGACGATGAGCGGGACGTGCGGATCTCGCCGGTAGTTCTTCGCGTTCGAGAACACGGCGAGGTCTGCGACACGGAAGGCGTGCTCTTGATGGGATGGGACGCAGACACACAAGCACGAGGAGGGGGTGGGGTGGGGTGTGAGGCCGCGGCGAGAGGGTGAGGGATCCGAGGAGGACGTACCTATATCGCCCGCGACATCTGCGTCCAAGCCCGAGAAGACGATCACGCAGTCCTTGAAGTGCTTCGGGGCGCATTCGTGGACGACCATCTCGCGCACGACGGCTGGGATAGGCCTCGTCTGCTTCCAGTTGACGGCCTTGGAGTAGGGCTTCCCAGCTGATCGACTAGATGCCCCGAGCGCATGGATCACGAAGAAGGGATGCTCAGCGAGGAGGGAGATGAAGCGTTGGCCGACGGTGCCGGTCGCACCCAGGACGCCGATCTTGTATTGCTTCTGGTGCACCTGGTTCATCATGGGGGGTGCGTCGAGGAGAGAGCTCGCTGAGAGAGACGGCGAGAAAGGCAGATGGACCGAGGACGACGACCCTTGAGCCGCCGGGTCTCAGCGCGCGCAAAGCAAGGCGCCTTTTCCGCGGCACGCGATCAGACGCGATCCCGCAAATCATCTGCCGTGACGGTGACGCGTGCTCTCGGTGTGTCACACTCAAGCTGCCCGTCACGCTGCAGCTTCGACCGCGACGTCCACCAGCCCGAACCCATGTCGGCGACTGCAGCCTCCCCCGAGGCGGCTGCCCAGCTCCTCTTCCCCCCGAACGTGCAATTCAACAACTCTCGGCTCTACACTGTAAAGTTCCTCTCGTCCTGCTTCGCCGGCGCGGTCGCGGGCGTTCTAGGCTTGGAGAACACGCTCGGCTTCGCACTCTTCGTCTTCTCGACCCTCCTGACGAGCTCGTGTCTGTACGTCAAGTGCAAGGGCAAGCCGGCCAAGTTCGTCCCCGGAGGGTGGTGGGAGCTCGTGAGCCCCGGGCAGGAGAACATGTTCTCGTTCGTCCTAGTCTGGACGCTCTTCTACGGTACGCACCCCCCGCGCTCCCCGCTCCCTCTTCTTCTATTCTATTCGCGACGGATGCAAACGAGAACTTGTTGGCATCGCTCTGGACACAGGCATCGTGCACGGTACGTTCGCGGGGCGTGATGAGACCATCAGGCGAGGATCAATGAAACGTTTGTTCGCAGTGTACGACTGAATCGGGGCCTGAGGCCTACGGCCCAGACAGACAAACAGGTGGTGTGCGTGGTGGTGGGGACGCGCGCTGGCGTTTGGCCTTCTTTCGGGGTTCGATCGTAGCTGCCCACCCTGGCACCTGGCGACCGTGGCAAGGGAAGAAAACCAAGAAGACCGGCGAGCGCACGAGCATATGGACGCGGAGGGGACGCTGGGGGATGGCGGGCATGGCGACGGAAGGAAGGTTCGAAGGAGATGGGGGCACACGGGTATCTGCTGTACATCGGGTTGCAGGGCGATCTAGAGGAGGATGGAGGAAACGGTTATGCGTAATGACGAGCAAGATCAGATCTGGTGTCTGGGTATCAATTTCGGGCGTGTTGGAGATAGCTGGCACAGTCGCCATGGAGGCTGGGAAGATGTTGCGTGGGCTGATTGTCTCCGTCCCTTGCTCCGCCATCAGGAGAAGATTGCGTGCAGCGAGCGGAGGAGGAACTGGGCGCGGGGGATGAGGAGGTGTCCGTGGAGGGCGGAAAAGGGGTGGGAGGGGGGCACGGAGCGGAGGGCCGATACGGTTTGGCGAATAGGGAGTGCGGGGGGGCTGGATATGGCAAGGTCCGAGGGGGTTGTGTTGTGTGGGGATGAGCGAGTGGTTCCGATCGATTATGGATCCGGCGCGTGGGGACCTCGTGGAGAGCACGTGGGAGGCCCGTGGCTGTGGGTGGCGTGCTGGAAGAGATCGTCCTCCGAGTGCAAGCCCGGCAGACGCGCTCTCCGTCCCATCCATACAATCATCGCCATGCACAGACCCCCGCCCCGCCCCGTCTTATCCTCCTCCTCACATGCCATCCACCACCTACTCCCTCCTCCAGTTCTCCTCAGACCCTTGGAATGCCCGCTTCGAGGATCCTGACGGCCGCCTCGCCTTCACCGTGTATGTTCCCCTCTCTCAAACCATCCCCTCCGCCCCGCCCCTCGATCCCCCCGCTAATATTCCACGGTCGTTCCACAGCACTATGGTAGGCCACATTTACGAGCCTATCTTCCTGCCCCTCCCGACTTTCCCTCGTCCTCCAGGTCGACGAGAACCCCAACCTCATCATGAAGATTGCCCGTGAAACCCCTTGGGCCTCACAGCACTCCGACATCATGGGCCCCTCAAATTCCTACTTCTACTTTGGCCCCAATCGAACACCCGGCCACCTCATCTACGGCAACAGCACATACCAGACAATGGCCCAGGCAAGGCATCGAAAGAAGGAGAGCAGCACGTGAGTATAGACTCCTTCCTCCACATGCCCTCCATCGTTCCGTTTACACCCTTTGCCGTTTGCTCCACAGGTCACGATATTTCTGGGCACAGAACATCCGCGAATACAAGTGGCGAGTCATCTCCCCACAACGGTTAGAGGTGCTTCCAGACCAGGTGATCATCGGCAGTGGAGAGAACTTACCCCGCTCGTTACAGTGCGTCGACCCAAAAGGAAACCTGATAGCCCTCTGGGAGACCAGCCAACTAGCAGACCCGTTCGCCGCAAAGTTGACCATCAAACACGCCGCCTTACCAATAATTACGGAAATAGTCACCACGTTGATTCTCAACCGCATCGCACAGGTCTCGAATTGGCAGTGACACCAGGCTCCCGTCCCTTAGATTCTTACTCCTCCTCCTCCCCCTACTGCCCCCATGCATATTCCCGAGCATTCGTCCACTTAATTGCCAGGATTATAACGTACATGATTTGGTCCGTATTCGCATTTCCGGGAGATTCGACGCGCCCATCTTCGGTTCTGGTGTGCGTCGACCTCTTCCTTGCCGATTACCTCAACGCCACGCGCCAGGGCATGGCAGTGGCAGGTCGTGTCGATGTCCACGAGTGATCACAGCCGTACATCGACTTCTCCAGCTTCTGGGCGACGCCCGCGCCCATATAACAAGCTCTGCCACCCCCAAGGCACGCCCCACCACTAGCACCCTTCCTGGAAGGCCGCTGCCGAGCTCAGTTCAACCCCAGCGGACGCTCGTCCCGTCCGCTCGTCCCCGCATACCGTACGTACTTACCACAGACAGCGACGGCGTCTCCGCTTCCGCCAGCTCCCTGGCTTCCCGGACTCTGAGATCTGAGGCTCGAGCTCGCCCCTTGCACTGTGCACTGTGCGCCTAGCATCTTGCGCTGCGCCCTGTCACACTCTGCACTCTAACTCCCGCCGCCAGCCACGGCTTCTGCTTCGTATCCTTCCTCCTTGCCTTCCATTCGTCGCCCAACGAGCTCGTACTGCACACTACGCGTCCTCCTTCTTGATCTCGTCCTGCAGCGCCACGAGCCGCGCCCACTCCGGCTCGTCCTCGAAGTCCCGCGTGCGGCCCATGAACGTCCGCAAGATGCTCCGCGCCTGCAGCCGCCACTTCCCGTTCCCGTTCCCGTTCCCTTTCGCCCCTCCCTGTCCCTGCTCGCCCCCGGAGAAGTTGCGTAGGACGTCCACGATCTCCTCGACCTCGCCCACCGCCGCGCGCCACCTCCCCACGTCCGTCTCCCCCCGCTCGATCGTGCCCGCCGGCCCCGCCCGGTACGCGTCGAGGTGCGCGGCGAGCGCGTCTGCAGTGCGGCCCTGGGCGGTCAGGAAGCGGGCGCGCGCGCGGAAGATGCGCGGGGACGACACTCGCGGGAGGATCGTGCGCTCGAAGAGGTCCGCGACGCGCCGCTCGAGCCCCGCCGTCTGCGTCGCCCCGTTCGTGTTCGCTGCGGCTGCGGGATCGTCCGACCCCTCGGCGCCGGGCCCGCGGGCGACGGCGTCGACGAGGCGGTCGAGGACGTCCGCGTCGACGCAGGCGGGGCCGTCCTTGACGGCGCGCTCCTCGACGACGCGGGCGAGGGCGCGGCACGCCTCGGTGAGCTCGCCGACGTCGAGCGCGACGACCATGTAGTTGCTCCACATGCGCCAGTTCTCGTACGAGACCTTGAGGCCCTGCTTGAGCGCGCGGAACGCGAGGAGCTTGTTGGTGAAGGGGATCCGCCGCTGCGCCTTCTCTGTCTCCTCCGTTTCTTCCTTCTCCGTGTCCTTCTCCTTCGCTGCGCTTCTCTGCGGCGGCCCCACCGCCTGCGGACGTGGACGTGGACGTGGATGTGGATGTGGATGCGGATGCGGATGCGGGTGCGGGGAAGGCGGGAGGGAAGCCCAGATTCCAATGCGGCGAGAACCCACAGAAAGAAAGAAGGAAAGACAAAAAGGAAGGAAGAAAAGACGTCAGCGAATGATCGTGATCGATGGCTGCCCGCCACTCTCGAACTCCCCAACGCTCGTCCGTCCCGCTGGGGTTCCTACCTACCATTCCCCAGCGGGCGTCCGAGGGCCGAGAATGTAGAGAGATGGTGGCCCCACCGCCTGGCCGCCTGAACTGCCTGAGCAAAGCACTCACCTGCCTCTCCCCATCCTCGGCCGCCCGGGCCTCCTCCTCGTCGCCGTCCTCGAGGGCAACCCGCTGGCCCGCCTCGCCCATGCGCATATACACGCTCGCAAGATTGCTCCAGCTCTCGCCATCCTCGTCGTCGATCGTCACGCACCGCACGAACGCCGCCCTCGCGCCGTCCCAGTCTTCCTCCCTTAGGCACGCGCACCCGAGCACGAACCACGTCCGCGCCTGCAGCGGGTTGATCGCGGCGGCCCTCCTCAGGCACGCGATCGCCTCCGCGTAGCGGCCCCGCGCGAAGTGCAGCCCGCCCAGCGAGCGCATCGCGCGCCCGGACGCGTGCCCCGAGAGCTCCCACGCGTGCGCGTAGTGCGCCGCCGCGTGCTCGGGCTCGAGGTCGCCCAGGAGGCACCACAGCTTCGCCGCGCGCGCGGCGTCGAGCGTCGAGCGGCGCGCATCGGATGACGCCTTGGCGTGCGCGAGGACTGCGTCCGCCTCGGTCTTGCGGCCCGCGAGGAGGTCGCGGACGACGGCGCGCGCGAGCTCGGGGCGCTCGATCGACGCGTGGCACCGCACGACGTCCTCCCAGAGCTCGAGCCGCTCGAAGATCGCGAGCGCGGACTTGACGACGCCCAGCGCGAGGAGGCGGCGCGCGAGCTCCTTCTCCATCTCCCAGCGGCTCGGGAGCACGAGCGCGTGCACGTAGCGCAGGCGCTCGCTCGCGGTGGAGTCGGCGCTCGGCATCTGCTCGACGAGGGCCTGCAGCTGCAGCGCGGCGCGCTCGACGGTGCGCGTGCGATGCGCCTCGAGGCGCGTGCGCAGGAGCAGCGCCATCGTGTGCACGGTCCAGTTGCGCGGGTGCGCGAGCACGCGCGCAACGTACGGCGCCATCTGCTCCGCCGTGAGCCCGTGCGCGGGCGACGTGTTGCGCACGTTCAGGCACAGCGCGAGCAGGATCGCCTGGTCGAGCGGGTGCAGCGCCGGCTGCGCCGCGGGGTCGACGTGCGCAAGGCGCGAGCCCGGCGTGCCTGCGTTGGGCGAAGACGTGAAGGCGGTCTGCTCGAGCAACGTGTCATCGTTTAGCAGGAGCGTTTCGGGGAGGGCGGGGTCCGAGGGGGCCTTCCCAGCGATGTGGTGGTTGTTGTTCCCAGCAATAATGTTATCGTTATTACTACTGGATGCTGCGTTGGAAGCGGTTTCCGGCTCGGCCGACCCTGCGAGGCCGCTCCCGTCTTCTTCTTCTTTCCTGCCCGTGGACACGTCTGCGTCCTGGCGAGGATCGGTGCCGTCGCCGCGGACGCGGGACTGGGCGAGGAGGATGAGCTGAGTAACGTCGTGCTGCTGGAACCTGGTCCGCTTGCCCAGGGCCCCGGTGAGCTCGTACTCGAGCTGGGTCGCCCGTGCGGCCCGCACGAAATATTCCGCCGCAGATTTGTCATGTCCTACGTAGTGCTCGAGTAAGCCCTGCTCCAGCAGCAGGCGGCCCGCAAGGTCTGGCTCCGCAGCCGCGGACGCAAACCCGTCCAGGAGGGGTGCGGCCGCCGCGAACACGCTCTCGGGCACGGCCACGGGCTCGTCCAGGACCTGCTCGTGCACGAGCCACGCACGCAGCCGCCACCACGGGGCCGTCTGGACGTGCTGAAACGGGGTGTCGAGGAGGATGCGAGCGAGCTGGAGGAAGATCGGGACCTGGGCGAGGTGGTATGCCGGCTCGCCCCCGAACGCAAGCTCTGAGACCGCTTTTTGGTTGAGCCGATCGTCGCCGACGAGCTGAGAAAGCTCGGGGCTGAGCGCGAGGACGTCGAGGGGCTTGATGTCGAGGTCGGGGCCCGTCCAGTTTGCTTGGACGAACGCGTGCAAGCACGCTACCGCACACGAGAGCCGGAGCAGCTCGTCCTCCGGAGTACTGGTGCTGGCGGAAGGCCCTAGGGAAGATAGTTTTTGAGTGCAGTCGAACCATTCGGCGAGCGGGCGGTCGAGGAGCTCGAGGGTTTCCGTGCGACATTGTGTTACCGTAAAGAGATCTCGGCTCGGAGACGTTTTGAGATCACGAAAATCGCCATTCACGACGTTTTTCGCGATCTTCGCGGCGGGTGCGTCGGACAGGCCGTCGAGGGTATCGTGCCATGTGCCGGTGAGCAGGGCCTTTTCGATGGGTTGGATGTCCATGTCCAGGTCTATTCAGATTCAGATTCAGGGTGGTTTCCCAAGCCGAGAGCGAGGAAGCCGCCGCGAGATGTCAATGAGAGCAAACGAGATAGCCGGGATTTGCCGCCCAACACCTTGTCAAAAGCTCTGCATACTTGTACCTCTTCGGTTCATCGATATCTCTCATCTCTCTTCGCCGCTGCTGACTCTACACCCCGCCGTCCACTGATCAACTGCGACATGAAAATTTCGCTCTGGGGTAAACAAGCAATCCGACGGGAATGATACAAGAGTCCTTCGATGACTGGTAAACTAACGAGAGAGATTGAGAGAGATGCAGAAAAAAGCTAACGAGCGCCAGTGTGCCAGAACCCGGCCTATAGTAGAGAGTTATTAGTCCCACGCAGTTCCCTGCTCTATGCACAGACGCCAACCACCCCGCTCCCCTTCGCTTCCCGGGTCCTCTCGCCTCGTTGCACGGAAACCCGCGAGCGACCCGGCAACACAGTATCTACATGTTGACGTTGATCGCGGCCCTGTGATAGTCCAGCGGGCCCGCCATGCCCATGAACGGGCCCGCGACGACCGAGCCCTTCCCGATCGACTGCGCGATCGCGTTCCGCTTGTCCTCCCAGCTCCGGAGCGCCTTGAGCAGCTGGACGACCTTGTCGCGCCGGCCCTGGCGGATGTCGTTGATGCTCACCGAGCCCATCTTCACGTCGTTGTCCAGCAGGTAGTCGAACAGCCGGAACAGCCCGTCCAGCTTGTCGTCGTACGGGCCCGTCGGGAACGCCGAGTCCGGCACGGGAGGCGACGCGGGCTTGCCCTTGATGTCCTCGGCGAGGCGCAGGAGCGCGAGCCCGCCGCACAGCTGCCCGGCCGGGTCCTTGATCTGTAGGCTGCTGGGAAGGTGCGAGTTCGCCCATTCGATCAGGTCTGCCTCAATGGGGGTGTCCTGTCCGATCGATTGTGCGCCGGTTATCGTTGGCGCGTTCGTGCGTGCGTTCGTTTTGTTCCATGTTTCCATGTTTCCATGTTTCCACGTTCCATATTCCGATGTTCGAGTTCGAGTTCGAGTGGGTGGGTTCCAAGAAAGGGTTCGGGCGCGGGTACAGGGGTTATATCGGGTATCGCGAACGGAAACAGAAGCGCAAAACAGAAGAGAAGAGAAAAAAGAAAAACAAAGTTCAGATCGTGCGCGGATTCAATGCCAAACCGAAAAAGCCTACATAGTCACTGGGGCCCTGCTGGGTCGCGGTGCTCGTGCGCCGCAGCTCGCGTGACGGACGCGGGGGCGCCCTTGGGGAGACCGCCTTGCGGGCGACGGGCGAGTCAGGCTCGTTGGTCGAGACCGTGTCATTCGTGAAGAACGACTCGAGCCTGGTGCGTTCGCCCTGGTTCTTGTTGGGCATGCCCATGAGAAGCACCTGCGCGTCGCGGCTTGAGAGCTGGTTGGGGTTCTCCCTCCGCAGCGCCTTCTGTGTTGCGTCGCGCGCCGTTGGGGAAGGCGGCCTCGGAGCGGGGTTCATCGCCTGCGCGACAGTGAGGGGGATAGTGGGAATGTTGCACGACGACATCACAGGGTCTGCGGGCGCCGTGGTCAGCGAGCGTGAACGTGGAGTGCGCATTGACCCCTACTCGTGTAATCCCGTGTGATGGTCGCCTTCATGAGCGCCTTCATCCACTCGCGGACGATGAGCTGCTCGTCCGAGCTGAAGAAGTGCGCCTTCTCCGTGTCATGCACGATCCGGAACCCATACCGCCCAGGGTCGACGTTCTCGTCCGCAAGCACCTTAAAGCCCACGATGTTCAGATAGCCCTTGATCTTAGTTTCCTGCACAGCACAAACGCCCGTCCGCGTGCCAAAAAATCAGAATCCGAACGCGTCCGCCGCCCGCATGCCAGGTTAGCTCAACCACGTACCGATTTGTTGTTGCTCCTCAACCAATACAGGTGCGGGCCCTTGAGAACGAAGTACCGCAGCTTCCACGCGTTGTACCGGTCACCCTTCTTACGCATCCAACCGTTATGATCGGGCGTGCCGATCTGCTCCAGGATGCTCTGCCCTGGCTTGAGGTTCGGACCTGCCCCGTTCACCGTAGCCGACGCTGCCACGAGCCCCGCGCGTGGCTCGCCAACAGTGCCCGCGGACAACGATGCAGTCCGCTTTCGCAGGAGCGCCGGGTCGCGCGGCGAAGTGGACACAGTGCGGTCCCTCTTCTCCTTCTCGACGTCCAGGCCATTCTCGGGCTCGCGCTTCTCCTTGGACGCCCTCCGTTCCGGATGGCGCCAGGAAGACGTGCCACCACCGCCCTCGGCGGTACCGGGACGGCTCGACGAACGCTTCTCGCGCAGCCTAGAGAACGGCGCAATCGAATGCGCGTGTTTCTCGCCCTCCGCCTTATCTACCTTCTCTCCGACGCTAGCGGGGACGAGGCACAACCTCAGTATCGTGCACGTAATAGCTAGCAGAAGCCCGACTCTGGACCGTGCAGACTTACTTGGACAGCCTGGGCGCGGGCTTCCTGTGTTTCCCAAGCGTGCCGGTGAACGAGGCCCCGAATAGGCTGAGACGGTCCGTCTTCTTGCTGTCGTCGACGCTCTTGTTGCCATTGCCCTTGCTTCTCCGACGGAGGGGCACCGCCTCGTCAACGGGCGAAGACGACGGAGGTGGCGAATTGACGGGGGTCCCGCCAGACCGTGTACTCTCCGCATCCTTCTCCTTCAAGGACCCAGAGTCCGCGGAACGACCAAATAGACGTCGCTTGCTCCTGGGATCCTTGGCTGCGCCTTCCGACTGCAACACGGTCTTCAGCATGACACGGTGAGCCCCTCAATAGCAGAGGATATATCTCGTACCTCACTCAAGGCAGACCGGTCGTCCTTCAACGAATCTCGCCGCTCCTTACCTTGGATGACACTGCCGGTCTGTCCCAACGCGCTATCACTAGGCGACAGCGTGAGCTGAGGGGGCCGCATCTTCGCAGATTTGCTCGGCAGTCCAAGACCAAGACCGACAGGCGACCGCCCACGCAAGTCCTCGTCGAGGTTCGCAGCACCACCATGGATGGAGCCAGGATCCGACGACCGCCATCCAGTCTTCGCCATGGCCGGCGGCGTGCCCGGTAGGTCGCCGTTCCCTGGCGGGCTTTCGGGGCTGGCCAGTGCCGCAAGAGCCATCTGCGCGTTCCCATGGAAGACCGACGGCGAGGGTGGGCCAAACGGCGAGTTGTTGAAACTCTGGTGGGCCGAGCTTTGCACCGATTGCGAGTGCGAGTGCGAGCGGTGTGAGCCGTTCGACGGGGGGTAGTTGAATGAGTGCGTGAGCGACCTCGGGGTGAGCATCGACCCTGCGGCCTGCTGCTCGAGATGTTCGACTTCTTCCACGGATGGTGGGCGACGGAGCTCGGCGATCGCGTTCATGATACGTACACGTTTCCCGAACGCGGCGATGCCGATCTCGGACTTGAGGATGTTCGCATCGAGCTCGAGGAGGACGTCGCCCGTGATCTCTTGTTCTACGGCACAGGTCAGCGTACCCAAGCAGAAAAGGCGCCCGCAAAACATACCGGTGAACAGGTCGCACACGCCTTGATCGAAGCCCTTCGACTTCAACCACCCCACTACGTCATCGACCGTCCATTCCGAAGGAGCTTTCTTAACGGGATCTGGAGTCGTCGTTCCGCTCGCTTGCGTAGGCGATTTGAGAGACGCGACAGTGGTCGCAGGCGTCGCCAACGCTTGCTGGATACCGGTTGTACTACTCTGACCGTAGGAGGCAAATGATGACGCAGTAGGCGACGGAACGGCCGAAGTCGTGGTAAGGGGTAGCTGGTCGGGAACCTTGAGAACACTTGGGACTGGTGGCTCAGCCAGTTGCACCACAGCCGCTGTCGGGAGGTCCGGAGCGAGGGGGCTGGCTGGGATCGGCACTGATGCAGCGACCAGAGGCGCTGGTTCGGGAGATGCGCGGGCTTCTGGGGAAGAAGGAACGGGGGTGGGGTCGTTGGAGGGTTCGGGCGTAGGAACTGCTGTGTCGTCGTCCGGTGGCCCCACAGTGGACTCTGGCGTGTCGCTCCGTGTCTGCAAGGAGTCAACCCTTGGTGGGATGAGAATGGGTTCTGGGAAGGTCGTAGCAGTAGCAGTCCGTAGGTCGGTCTCGTCTGTAACGAGATACTTGTCGGAAGGGACGATGATGCTGTCGCTGGAATGGTGCGCATCAACCACGCCAGACGGCTCCTTCGTCGGACTCTCCTCCCCATCCCCATCTTGATCCTCGTCCTCCTCCGCTATCTGAGAGTACGGCCGCGGCTTGCGCGGGCTTGAATGCATATCGTCGTCCTCAATATCGCTCTCGTCGCTGACCTCGACATCAATTGGGGGTATCATGAGACGTGGCTGCTCCTCTGCTTCCCGCGCTTGGCGCTCCTCATTCTCCTTCTGCGCCCTCATTGCGAGCTTCGCCCGAGCATCCTTGTGCCATCGCCCGTCGTCCTCGGCGTCAGTGTCGCGGTCCTCATCTGTTTCGATCTCGGACCGCTCGCTGTAATCGCCGTGAGAGCTTGTAAAACTGAACGACCGAGACCCGTCGCCATCCCTACGCCCGAGCTGTTCAATAGCCTTCTGGACATCGGTCAGCGTCGCACGCATCATGACGTCGCCTTGACTAGCTTTCCGTTCTCGCTCGCTTTGTGTGGGACTCGGTCCATCGCCGTGTGGTGTAACGGACTCCGATTCTTCTGCGAGCGTCTGGAGCGGCGCGGAAGATGACGGTTCGGCTTCGTCGCCATCAGGGAACGCAACCGTCGACGATGTCGGTGGTGTCGCAGAGGTGTAGCTTTGAGGAAAGAGGCCTACTTGGCCGGTAGGATTTCGTCCCTGTGCAAGAAAGTAAACATCACGATACACAATGGGTTTGGGAATGCTGCGCTCTTCCAGAATAGTATCACTAATTCTGCTCCTACGATGGGCAGTTGCAAATATTGCGCCCTGGAAGATCCTTGTAAACTGGTCCGCGACTGATCTTTTGTCACGGACCTATTTACGAGGCGGTCCAGGCTCGGAGTTTCGGGCAATAGACCACTATAAGGTCAGTGTTGCTCATTGTATGCGGCGCTTTCGAGGTTCGACTAGCGTTGCATTCACAATTTGACCACGAAAGCAATTTCAGCACAAAGATATTCTGGATTGCCTATGTCAACTCTGACACTCCAAAATCGAAGCAGAATCAAGCGGGTCGCCATTTTGAAGGTGTGACACCGAGAGCACAATACTATGGTGGCCAGCATTGCCAGCAGGGCCCAGCTCCATAAGCAAAATGGGAATAGAAGGAGAAGGTCTTGATTATCCTCAGCCAAGATAACGGTAATGCGTGTTGGACATACACACGGGCTTTCTGACAGCCAAGGACCTCATACAAAATTCACGCCAACCTTTAGCGCAATGGAGGGTGTGTTGCTTTGGTATGACTCCCTGCAATCCAAGCCGCAACATATGGTTCCGCAATGATCCAAGCCATGCTCTCTGTCTTCCGACGCGCCAAACGCCGCCTCTCGGCTGCTTGCGCCAAGCACGCCGAATCGCGAGTACGACATGCGGCGTGCACAGAGCATTTCTCCTCAAGGACTGCAGAGAATACGGTGAAATAAACATGCATAGCATTACCACTCTTCACCATAAACCCCCCTAGCACAAGGGGGCGAGGCAATTAACCATACCCCCTGGTGAGTGGAGAGCGAGGCGTCCCGCATACGTTTCATTACCTCACACCCGCAGCCTCCCGTGCGCCATAAACTCAAAATAGAAGGTGGCAACAGGGTGAAGGGGACAATAAGCATGGGCGTACCCGCAGTCAATGCCTCGTACTGTCTGACGAGCCCTTACTGTGCCCTTTCCCATAGGCTGGTTTCAGCAGCGAGCTCCACGGAGAGTCGACGCATGGCACAGAATGCGGCTTGCAGAAAACGCAGGATTCACTGGCGAACCCTGCGGCTCGGGTAGGAACACAAGACGTGCTGAATGTAGACCACACAGCCAAATTGCAATGAATGAGACTCACCTGCCACCACCCATCTCCGTACAACTCGTCCTTCTCGATAACCTCTATCTTATCCCCGATCTTGAAGGAGACTTCGTCCGGATTCTCTGGGGCGAAATTGTGCTGGGCGTAGACGTATTCGGGCATCGTCGGACTGCCCTGGGGCTATAATCCTTTCAAGGCTGGTTCCAGGGTATTGTGACAAGAAAACAAACAGCAAGAGCAAAGGAGGGTGAGAGTGCGGGAACTAGCTGGGAGTAGGATAAGCCAGCAGGCGCGGCGGGGACCAAAACGTTTGAGTGACGGTGGGGAAGGAAGTCGGCTCAGGGGCAGACCGTCAAACGTGCGGCCGCACATCCGTCTGATGTAAGGCGTTCCCTGGTTGGTTCATCTCCCAGCCTAGTGTTGGTTCGACTATGCCCTCCAGGAACCGAACCAACAGCCGGCATCACTGCCCCTTTTGAACTTCTTAAAGCCTGTCAAACTGAGCGTTGTGGCGTCATCTCAGCTCGAGCTCACCGCTCGCCCGACGCTCCCGCCGCGCAACCATCGCTACTAGCTTCCTCAATTGAGTGACTGCTGCCTGGTACCACATGAACCCCCGCCGGCGCACGACCGTACACGACCTCGCAACGCTACGCCTCCACAGGGACGGCACGCGCGTCGCCAACTCGGACTCTAACAGTTCCTCACGTCGCGCAAAGTACACCCTCCGTGACGCGCGGGGCAACTGGGTCGCCAAGGATGCTGGCGGCCTGGGAACCGTCAAGCTGCGCCCCACCGCGTCTCAGTCCCCGGAGAGCGAACAGGATGACAATGGGGGCGAGTCCGAGCATGAGGTAGACGGGCAGCTGATTGACGAGGAAGGTGTTTTCCCGAAGACAGACAAGGGCAAGGGACGTGCGAGAGAGAGTGGAGACGAGGAGGGGGAGATCGCGGTGGACACAAGGGCAGGCAAACGGAGACGGTTCGATGAAGACTTCAGTTACTTGGACCCGGGGGCTCCGCCTGCCCTCGTTTCTGCGCCAAGCGGAGAGGATCCACATTCGCACCCGGCAGAGAAAGACTCAGGGACTTTTCCTGTACCGTCCGCTGTAAGTCGATTGCAGGCATCCATGAACATACGGATTGATTCCGTCTGGGTCCTCTTAGGACTTGCTGAAATGCTTGCACTACTTCGCAACCACATACTACACAGCAATGGGACAGCTCTACGACGCGTCCCGTGAATTCAGGAAAGAACGGAAGGCTCGTCGAGCGCAGAAGCTCAAGAAGACTGAAGCTGCCAGTTCTGGCCCTTTGTTTGCAGGCCAGGAATTTGATGACCCACTGGGCGGTTCAGGTGAAGAAGACATCGAATTTGACGAAGATGAAGAAGGTGAAGAAGATGAAGAAGTAGACGAGGAAGAGGAAAGGGGTGAAGGGGACAAGAAGAGAAGCAAAGCTCGGGAAAGACGACCCCACGGCTCCCA
Source organism: Ganoderma meredithae (assembly GCA_022814645.1). Taxonomy (NCBI): domain Eukaryota; kingdom Fungi; phylum Basidiomycota; class Agaricomycetes; order Polyporales; family Polyporaceae; genus Ganoderma; species Ganoderma meredithae. The sequence goes on along the minus strand of JAKLMY010000062.1, from coordinate 63,343 downwards.
ACACGCCACAAAGGACATGTACAAGCTGTTCGACGGTTCGGCACTCATGGCATTGGGTATGTCTCTGTGAACCTTGCTCGCTGGGTCGCAGTGCTGACTAGCTTCCGCAGGAATGCTGCTTCAAGAGCATGTCGCTGAACTCCTCGAACCAAACGTCCCTGAAAGATGGGATCAGGAATTTGCTCTGGCTGAGCGGGACCGGAGTGCGGCAGAGAAGAAGGCTCGAAGGGCACGAGAGATGCGGAACCAGCGTCACGCAGTGAAGAGCAAGGAATCAGAGCAGCCAGAGACGGGATCGGGAGGTGAAAGCGGAGAAGAGCGACCACAGGAGCAAGAGGGAATTGAGCTTTCTGACTCTGATAGTTCTAACAGCGTGGAGGATGAGTAGACGATTCTGAGCCGCATCTTGGGTTGTAGATGATGACATGCACGGCTTTGCTGTTCGCGAAAAGGTGATGAAGCATTAGAAAAGATGTGTATATCTACCAACCGACATCCACGACTCCTCTATTGAGACTGCGCCTTTGACTCCGTGGTCGCCCGAGCGGGAAGGGTGCCATCCTCCCAACGCTTTAAGATGTTTTGCTCGAAGACACCCATGTCGCCATCAGGGAAGATACGTAGCCGCTCTAGCCTTCTCTCACGCAGCTTGTTTTTGGGGAGCATGCCAGAGACGGCCTGACGGATGATCTAGGTGGCCAGCTTCGGGTTGGAACTGGAAGTGGGGAGACTTCAAACTACGCACCTCGTCGGGCTTTCTCCGCATCATGTCCTTGTACTGGATCTCCTTCAGCCCTCCGGGGAACATCGTATGGTGTCTGTAGACTAGCTGCTGGGACTTCTTTCCAGTAACCTTGATGTTACGAGCATTCGTCACGACGACGTAGTCCCCACAGTCCGCTGCCCGACGCGTTTGGAAGGTCTCCACGTCCACACATTACCGAACACTCACCTCCTGGGTCAAATATGGGCTTATGCTTGCCCATGAGGACGATAGCAATGCGCTCTGCGAGCTTCCCGAGCACCCGGTCGGAGGCGTCGACGTGATGCCATACGCGCGCGTATGCCAATGCAGTCTACACATTGTTCGGGTGAGTCCTTGTCAAAGCGATGCAATGAGGTGTGCCTACGTTTCCAATCGCCTGCGACATGGTGGAAGCCGGGAACAAGACAGCTGCAGGTGGAAGTCGGTGGCAAAGCAGGACAGCAGGCGCTAGCGCGCTTCGTGCAGGACGAGGCGCGCATGCCGTTCGTTGTTTCGCGCGACAACCACCACCATGTCCGCCGACTCCTCAAAACGCTCCAATCTCATCGACGTGTGCGTATCCCCACATTTTCCGCCAGCTGTATGCGCATTCGGTGACGCTTTGGCATTCGCATCCGCAGAACATACCAGGTCCTGCACCACCACCTTAGTGGCCACTTCGAGGGCACCACGCTCGAGCAGCTCGTGGAGATCCTCAAGCCGCGCATTGAGCAGCTCAAGAACGCCGCGGAGCCGTTCGGGAAGCCGTCCGACGCGTCGAAGAACAAGGTCGACTCGGGCTCGGTCACGCTCCCCGACGGCGTGGTCATCCGCGTCGAGGATGCGGACAAGGAGTTCATCCACGCGCTCAGCAGCAGATTCGGCATCGACCAGGTGCACGCCCTCGTGCTCCTCCGCTCGTTCTTCTACAACGAGGGCCTCCCCGCGAACCTGGGGGCCGGCTCGGACGACGGCCCCGCGTCCTCGATGGTGCAGGAGCTCGTGGCTGCCATCACGCCGTTCTACTACTCGGAGCGCCTCCACGTCTTGCGCACGCTCATCCCCCTCTTCCGCTCGTTTCAGTCCCCCGGGAGCGCCATATTGGAGATTGCGGAGGCTGTCATCCCCAAGGTCATCCCCGACGCTGCTGCGTTCGCCGAGTCGCTCATCTCGGAGTACTCGAGGAAGACGTATGTGGAGGTGCCGGAGAGCGCGAGGGGGGACCCGAGGCAGGCGGCAGCATGGGCGAAGCAGAACGCGAAGGAGCAGCTGGTGATGCTGGAGGTGCTGTTCTGGATGATGTGGGGACATGCACCATGTTCGGGCCCGATGGTGGCGAAGATCTACGAGACTGCGTACCAGACGCACTTGGGGTCGCAGCAGCAGAACTCGACGCTCTTGCTCGACGAAGAGAGCGTGCAAATCCTCCAGGACTCGGCGGCGCTGTGGATCCTCATCACGGTCGAGGTCCTCGAGCTGGAGCGCGCCACTGAGGCTGGCTACATCGAGATTTCGGACGACCCGAGGGACAAGGAGATCTACTGGAGTTCCCCAGAGCACCTCAAGAGAATACATGGGCTCGTAATCTCGCAAGGCAACAGCAACTTCGCCGTCACGTATATTGCGTGGACCTGTCTACTCTCATGCCTATCCAAGGTCATGCTGGACATGAAGGAGCTACCAAGCTCGTACAAGGGTTTCTTTGACAGCTTGATCCCATCAACTTCCGGCATGCACCCGCGGGATGCGCAACAAGCGGTGACGCTCATGAGGGACATCGGCCTGAGCATCGATGCAGGTTTATTCCGATTGCTACACACCCTCCTCACTTCGTCGCCACTCTTCGTCGCGTCAGTTGCGTGGAGGACAGGCTCGACAATAACAGATCCCAATACGGTGGCGTACAGGTCTGTGATCAAGGGTGCGTATTTTTGGACTTGTCGTTATGATTCGATCTCTCATGCAATAATGCTTCAGGTTTGGTTATGGCTATCGTCGAATTGATCCCAGTCGAGATGGTCCCCGACTTTGACGGTTTCCTTGAAGTCTGGATAGCACTCTTCGGCCGGAGTGAGCCACAGTCCATTGTGGGGATCTGCCGACAGTTCTGGGCTGCCGATTGGTACAATAGCTCTCACCGTCGGGCCCTCATAGACGTCGCCCGAGCGCGATCCCCGGTTCAAGTCAGGCCGCTTCTCCGACTCCTACGCTCGCTCACAGGGGCTGGCTTCTTGGACACTGATCCCCTCTCCACCGTGGATCGCGTCGGTATCGACGAACAGGTAGCTGCAGACCGCGACTCTTGCACCCAGTCCGTCTTCGCGTACTTCAACGACCTCCCTACCTTCACCCAAGTCATCCACAGCAGTCAATGTACAGGCGCCCATGCTCTCTACGAGAAGCTCCCAGACCGATTCGGCTCGTCATCAGCGACTCCGGGGCCCTCTTTCATGAATCTTCGTCCCATTCGACTGCCCGGCGGTTCGATCCTGCCCCTGAAGTCCATTGGCCAGCTGCTCAGTACGGATGGCGGAGACCTGATCGTTGTCGCGTGGCAGCACAAGCACTCCGGATGGAAGCTTGTACTGGAGCTCTTGACCGACTACGTCAACCGCCGTCGTATGCACTCTGGCTCCGGGGGCTCATACCAGGACGTCTCATTTGGTGCCCGGAACCCGAACCAGCCTCTCGCACTGAAGCTCGAGGACATCGGTGTGGAGATGGACCGCAGCGGGGATGAGGAGATCATTGTTGACTCCCTCGACCTCATTCGCAGCGTCATCCAAGACAGCCCAGAGCTCGCCCAAGAGCTCCTGGCGTCCATGGAGAGCGGCGATCCCGTTGTGTCCCACACCATGACAGAGGCACAAGCTCCCGATCTCGTCCAGCTCACGACGATGATCCTCGAAGAGGCCCTCTCCCGCTCTGTCAGCGAGCACCACACTGTTCCGCGTACGCAGCTCATCACCTCGGCGATGAGCGTGCTCACCGCCCTCCTCGCCGTCCCCAGCTACTCAAACCGTGTGTGGTTGTACATTCGCTCGACTGCCTCCCTGTTCGGTTCCGACCGAGCGTCGGGACTCGCATCGTCCGTGCTCGCCTCCGAACGCCTCACCGGTCACTACACCATGACGCTCGCGCTGCTTCACTTCGTCGCCGCTCTGTTCAATGAGGCATCCTCCAGCGTGCTCCTCGTCACATCCCAGAACCCGAAGCTCCAGCAGATCAAGGAGGAGGTCCTCATGCGCGCGACGAGATTTGTCCATTCGGAGATCTGGGTCGAACACATGGGCTGGAAGTATGCGCAGCTCGGAGACCGGTTCGAGATCGGAAAGCGCGTGTCCACGTTGTATGCGCAGGTGTTGAAGCATGCTTCGCCCGCTCTGGCGGACGTGCCGTTCTCGAAGCTGAGCACCGCAGTCGCAGACGCGCTTCTCTTCAAAGCCACCACGTCGACAGTCAACCCTCTCGTGACTTCCTTGGTCGCTGGCAGCTCAGTCTTTAACGCCCTGTACAACTCTCGGCGGCATGGCGATGCACGGCGTCTGTGCTATCTCCTCGAGTCGTATTTGTCCCTCATCAGGGTCCTGCTAACGTACAAGCAGAAGTCTCATGCTTGTTCGAAGGTTTGCCTCCTCGAACAGGCGCTTTGCAGTCGGACAGGCGGTACCTCATCATTCGAGGGGGGTTCACCAAAGGCGAACCCGGTCGACGCGTTGGCGGCGTACGTCAAGGAGAGAGGCATGGGTAATATCATTCCCGTCACAGCGGTCCAAGTGCTCTTTGCCCTCTGCTCGTCCCTTTCGATCGCTGAGACCTTGGCCTCCACGATCATTGGCCACCTTACCGACCCCGAAGCGACTGTCACCACGATGGTTCGCATCATCCAGCACCCGTACGACGACGCGCTCCTCCGCAATGCTGTGTGGAACTTCATCACTCTGGCGGTGGACAAGGAGCCTGCCCTTGCTCGCCTCTTCGTGACGGGCCAACTCCGCATGCCCAGTGCAAAAGGGAAGGAGAAGGCGGAAGACTCTGGAGGTTCGGCGAAGCCGAGTGCCCTGGTTGTCGCTTGCGATATGCTCGAAGAGTGGAAGGAGCTGTGGGAGCTCAATCCGAAGTTACTTGCATCCCTCTTGCGTTTCTTGGATGTCGTTTGGCAACACGCACACGAGCACAAGGTGGTCCTGGACCCGATACGCAAGGATTCCAAGTTTTTCGACCACCTAGGTGATATACTCGCCGAAGAACTTGGCCCGATGCCCGACTGTGCTACCGAGAGTTACGTTACGACAGACGGCATAGCACACTCGGACCACCACGAGGCCATCTCTGGCTACTCCTACCGCAGCGCCGTCAAGTCCCATGCCGTCCACGTCCTCGCCGCCGACATTCGCATGCACATACAGTCTCAAGGGTCAAATAGCAAGCCCCGAAGCTACGGCGCTATTGCCACCACCCTCAGGTCGGAGGACCAGATCGGAGAGCTCATTCCAGAGGCAGCTGCAAGCGCATATCATCCCGAGCTTCACGACCACTTCACAGACATGTTGAAGACCCACTACCCAGCTCTTAGCCCCAATCACCTCCAAGCACAAGAGCCGATCGTCGAACGCGAGTTTGGAGACGACTTTGCCTTTTCCGTATCCCTTGCCCGCCGCCGTCTTCAGATCTACGCAGCCGACGACGAGGTCCAGATGGAGGAAGCCATTCGCACTCTGTACACGATCAACCTAAACCTGTCTCTCGCCCATGTCCAAACTGCGTTGGCGGAGGCGTGGCAATTCCTGTTACTCCAAGTGGTTCCCTACCTCCGAGGAGACGCTGGCGTCCGGCCTCATCTTCTATCACTGGCAGATTCACTGTCCCGAGATCTAGCTTCCGAACGGCGATCTGGGGAGATGATGTCTACCATACATGCTGCACGCTTATCTCTGCTACTTTCTCTGCTAGAGGTCGCGTGGTTCTCTACGTCGGACAAGAAGGTCGAGGTCGAGATGTTCATAGCCCTCATCAAAAATGCGCGAGGAATCATCCTCAACCCTGCGCAATCGCCCAGCAAGTCTGTCCTGGGGCAGGTCAGCGTCCCCTTCCATCGACCACTCCTCCAAATACTGTACTTCTGCGTACGCCATGCCAGGAGTATAGCGCGGAGACCAAAAGTTCTCAACGCAGAACAACGCCTTGCCATCGCGTCTCTGCTCGACGCGACCCTCGACTTCGTCATCGACGCTCTGCGGATCACCTTCGACCGAGCTCGACTGCAGCTCGATCTCGACTTTGACCAGGACATGGAGCTGTTTGTAGCCGTCTTCGAGCAGAGCACGCGACTCGACCTCAATCCCTCTCCGTCCCTCTGGCTAGCCCGCTGTCAAGAGACAGACGTCGTCCGAGCCAGTCTGCAGCTGTTCAGCCGCATGGACATCGTCGGCTTGTCGGACCCCGCCCTCCTGCGCACCCGGAAGCAGCCGCTGTACACGCCCCACGTCCTGACCTTCCACATGGCGATGGCGAGCATCACGCCTGCCGCGGAGAGACTCGCCAGCGAGGGCCTCCTGCTCGCATACATCGAGAACGGGATCAGCGCGGCCATCCGCCAAGGCAAGATCGATGCGACCATCCCCGAGCTCCCGGGCGAGCAGAGCCCTGCCCATCGCGCATACTGCTCGATGCTCGCGATCATCGCGGGGGTCACGACGGCCCTCGGGAGGCACGGGCAGTATTTCGAGTCGGAGGCCTGCGGCCTGCTCCAGTTCTACAGCGAGCAGATCCACCGCGCGCTCTCGTGGACGATCGACGACCCGCTCACGCTCCCCCTCCTGGAGGAGATCGAGCAAGTCGTGAACGTCTACGCGGCGATCGCGCAGGGCTCCGCGGCGAGCTCGCACGACGCGGTGAAGCGCGTCCTAGAAGCGTTCACCGCAGACGCGCTGCTGCTGCTCCAGCAGCTCAACTACGCGCTCACGCACCCGAACCACCTCGCCAGCGTCTTCGAGCCCGTCACCGCGGCGGAGCGCACCCGGTTCGAGCAGGACCGCGCCTCCGCCTCGTCCGCCAACACCCCGTCGGAGGCGGTCGACCCCATGCGCCGTCCGTTCCTCGCGCGCCTCATGCACCGCCTCTACCGCCTTTCCAGCACGCTCCTGTCCGCGCTGATCGACGTCAGCGGCGCGGAGACCGTCCTGCTCGGCGAGCCCGAGGACTGGCAGGTGTCCCAGGCGTTGATCGTCCCGGTGAGCCTCCTCTCTCCTCTGCTCTCTCTGTCCCCTTGCGCCTCAGCACCAGCGCTTACGCCACGCCATGCCACCCCACCAACTACAGCATGCGAAAGTCGTGCTCGGGGAGCCCGCGTCGCTCGGGACGCTGCTCGAGCTCGGCAACGTCTCGCTGGACATCCTGCGGCTGCTCGTCGACCGGCCCGCGACGCAGGCCCTGACGCCCGCGACCGCGGCGGACGACAAGGCACTCGACGTGCGCGACACCGTCGCCGCGACCCGGCGGAACCTCGAGGCCGCGCTCCTGTACGCGGTCACGCAGCTCGCGCTGTGGCTCTCAAAGCCCGAGCTCGACGCCGCGCCCGCGCCCGATGCCGACACCGACGACATGATGGCCGTCGTCGCCGTCGCTCCGGACCCGTCAATGTCAGTGTCGATGGGGGACTCGACGCGCGCCCGCAAGCCGACGATGGCCGAGCGGCTAAGGAGGGGGATGCGCGGGGAGATGGCCGCGGACCTGCTGGCGCTGCTGGGCCGGGCGCGGCCGGTCGTCGCGAAGAGCGCGGGGGTGCTGGGGGCGGCGGACGTGGACGTGACGCAGGTGCTGGCGCACTTTGTGCAGGAGCGGATAGCGGGCCCGGCGTAGGTTAGTTAGTTAGTCAGGCAGGGTGGATTGCGGTACTGTAGAGATGACGCTGAGAAGCTGGGGGCTGCCACCCATGTTTTTCGTTTTCGTTTTGTTTTTGTTTTGCAGCATGCGCATGTACTATGGAAAATGCTCTTGCCATGACACGGGGATCGCGTCTTACCTACCTGCGTACGGAACACAAGTAACGACAGAGGAGCTACAGTCTGGTCAGGACCTCCGCGCCCGTCTCTGTGATGAGGACCATGTGCTCCGCTTGGGCAGCTCGAGCGCAGTTCTGCGGGGGACACGGTCAGCCAAGTTTGCCGCGAGAGACGTGGCGGATGATGCGGCCTCTACCTCCGTTGAGACTGTCCAGTCATCCGGGTACGTCACTCCAGAGGGATCGTCGCCTTGCACAACAGCAGGCTGGATAGCGTGCATACAGTAGCATTAGGCATCGAGGTTTTAAGTCTCGACAGCGTGAACGACGGACCTCGATCGTGAAGCAATCTCCCGGCTGCATAACTTCGGGCTCGTCGTTCACTGCACCACAGCGGGTGATGAGTACTCCCCCCTCCCGCATAGCTCTCGAACGGGCCCCACGAGTACTCACAGACATGGTGTATCCAGGGCTGGCGGTGGAAGTCCCGCCCGATCCCGTGGCCAGTGAACGCCGACGAGACGGCATAGTCCCTTCCTCGCAGCGCGTCGTTTATCGCTTTCCCGATGCCCTTGAACGGCCGCCCCGGTCCGCACGCCGCGATCCCGGCCTCGAGAGCGGCGTCCGTCGCGCTGACGAGCTCTCTGCCTTTTGCGTCCTGTGTGCATGCACACACGCACGCACACACGCACTACTTGTCAGCTGGGGGAGGTTCGAGGGGAAGACGCGTAAGGGGGCAGGCGCACGACATCACCGATGAGGAACGTCCGGGACGTGTCCCCGTGGAAGCCGTCGAGGTAGACCGTGACGTCGACGTTCACGATGTCGCCGTCCTGCAGCGGCCGGCTGGACGCGCGCGCGGACCCGCCGAATACCAAAAGCAAAATCTTGGTGAGCCTCTGACCGCTCCTACCGAGAAGCGCACGGAAGGGGGCTCAACTCGTCGGGGATGCCGTGCACAAGGATGTTGTTGACGCTCGTGCAGCACGACTTGGGGAAGCCCTTGTACAGGAGGGGCGAGGGGTACGCGCCGTGCTTGAGGATGAACTCGTGCACGCCCATGTCGATCAAGTCCGTCGGGTTCCCTGGCTGCTGACGTCAGTCCCACCAACCTCATTCACTCCCACTGAGCACTGCAAACTGCATAAAACTCCCGGGTCCGCGATACTAATCCGCGCAGAATGGGGCCGGGCGCGTTGTGTTTCGGGAGCAGGGGAGGACAACACTCACCTGCGCCAGCAGCTCCGCGAACTGCAGTGTCTCCGCCGCCAGCTTGGCGGCCCTCCGAAGCTTCTGCAGGTCCTCCTTGTCTGTGATGAACGTGCGTTTGGCCTTGGAGCGCTGTTCCTCCCCTACCGCCTCCGGACGGCTGGGGTCAGGCACGTATGGCGGTCTTGGGATCTGGGGAGGGACTCCGCGGGGTATGATATGTGATGTCCCCCACACGAAAGGCTCTTCGGGAAGAATTATGTCGAAGGATCCATATCGCAGGTCGTGTTCGGATAGCTCTGCTGTCTGGGGCTGCTCCGATTCTGAGCTTACATGCCGTCTGAGATTGGGGAGGAAAACCTGGGCAGCCTGAGGTCGTCGAGGTATTCGAGTCTGAGCAACTTGGCGTTGTTGTCGAGCAAGCGTGAACAGCTGACGAGAACGAGAAAGACCACCAAGGAAGCGCATATATGTGCAGATGCGGTGAGGAAGCTGCTCGACGCTAGTGGCAAGGCTGGGCAAGGTCACAAGCAAACCTTACTGTAACTGTACTTGCCGTAGTGCGGCTGCAAGCGGCCCGGCGGACCGGAATACACTCCGTGTTCACCCCGTCAGATCCCAGTCTGAAATATAGCGGGTTGCATGCGTAGCCCTGCTGCCCAGCCTTTGGTGAAGAAAGTCTTCTTCAGCACGCCAACTTCAGCGACATCCCGCCATTCCCGGCGGCGTACCCGTGATCGACTTCCCTTGCCTTGGCGATCGATTCATGGAGGGTGGAAGGCACTGCGACCAGCAGCGTGGTCGGTCTCGTGTGCGGTTCCAGTCACGCATCATGCGATGTCTAAGTATTCAGGAGCGGACCTCACAAAGCCTGCAAGCAAGCACTGTGCTACTTACAAAACGCGACCCACCTCGCGCTGTTGTTCTTCCATATATGCGCCAGCACCTCGGCCACCTCGCCCGTGACGTCCCTCCACTCCCTTTTCCTCCCATCCCCATCTACCAACGGATCCGTCTCCGTCTCCGAAAGCAAGTCCAGCGAAGTGACGCAGAACCGGTCGCCCGCCCACGTCCCAGCCGTCAGCTGCGGCTTGTAGCCCTCCGCGCACACCATGCCGACCTCGCCCGAGCTCGACCAGCATATCCGCGCAAGCAGCGCGTGCGCGAGGTTCGCGTGCCGCGGCATCGTGAGCCCGTCCCCTCTGACGTACTCGCCCTTCGACAGGTTGCACAGCACGCGCACGCCAGGCGGGTACGCGGGGCGGCGCCCGTCCCCGTACAGCGTCCGGAACATGCGCACGTCGCGTTCCACGGCGGCCGCGCTCGTGCGGTCTCTGCCATCTCCGGTATGCGGGGATGCCATGGAGCGAAGCTTCCTCTCGAAGGTGCTCGCATCGTTGATGCGCAGCTGGCGCCACTCCCGGTGGAACACGCGCGTGTAGTAGTGCGACGCGAAGTTGCTCAGGCTCCTCAGGCTTTCCACCTCATCTCCCGCCGCGTACTTGGGGAAGTCCGCCTTCGCGATCTCCGCGTGCTCCGCTTGCGTGAGGAGGTATGGGGGGAGCGCCGCGAGGGAGGGGGTGCTGTCGTCGAGGCTGATGAGGCGCGCACCGGCCCAAGGCGCGTAGTGCGCACGGGTGGCGCGCAGCAGGTGCCGCTTGCCGACGGCGAGGAGGGGCTTGCAGGTGATGGAGAGGCCGATGACGTCGTGCAGCCCGGGAAGCTGGTCGAAGAAGAGGTCAAGGAGCTCTATGGGCATGTGGGAGAGCGGGCCGGGTTGCGCTTTTGGGGGGACGGGCCCGTCTGCGAGCCATTCGTCGACTTCCCTGGGTGTGAGTGTGTTGTTGGCATACAGGTATGGAAAACAATTGGGATAAAGAACTACTTCGGCAGGACTGGTAGGGAGATGTGGGTGAGGAGGTGCTCGTGGGGGTAGAAGAACCAGGAGCCGAGCTCTCCCCAGAGGTGCTGGCTCGACTCTCTCTGGTCGACATTGATTCTGTAACGGGCTAGCTCAGTACAGCATCGGACTTGGGTCGGCGCTGTCGCTTACATTTGCCACCACTTTCCCATGTCGAATTGGAAGTTGAAATAAGGAGCTTTGCAGGGGGTAGATGCGGACTTGTTGAAGGCGAGGAGCTGGCAGTCGGGGAGCGTTTATATACCTGGGGGCCCATCTTGGGACCGATGCTGGGGTAACGTGTTGTGAACGTAAAATTGTAGCGCGGTCTGTTACGGCAGGGACGTCGCGATTGAGGCAAACATGTTGTCGGCACGGGGAGTTCCTGGGCGCAACTTGAGGATCCGGCACCGGTTATTACGATGGTGACCACCCCAAGAGAAGGGTGGAACTGATGCTCCGGACGTGGTCTGTGGGATGGAGTATGCCCCCGAGAACAGTGGAGGGGCCTGTCGACACTGGGGGAAGAGGTGAGCATACATCCGCTCCGACGTCGTCGGTACAGTACTTGCTGCCGGTGTCAGCGCGCAGGGAGACGCCCCATCTCGTCGGGTGTTGGTCGGGTGTAGAGCTGAAACACGGAAGGGTAGGCATGCACCGGTCTTCTTTCAGCAGCCGTGATGACCCACCACTGTAGATAGTTGGTGAGGCTTGATGACACCACCTCGAGAGAAGCGGGCGCAGAACAACACTAACCGCTGCAGTGAGCTGGCAAAAACGAGGATCCTATTGGGGAGTCATGAAGATGTTGAGCGCTGCAGACAGAAACGCTAGTACCTCATGTCTCAAGGCAGATGATCCATGACCTGTGTGCGCGGCCACCGTTGAGCGGGAGGACCGCGTCGTAACATGAGTACAAGTCGCTCTGGAAGATGCTCGGTACAAATACGACTAATAAGGAGCAGCAAGTCGTGCAAGTAAGCGAGATTTGTTGCCATCACCGATTAGCGCACATGCCACGTCTCATGCGCGCCTACTGAACTTGCACTTAACCATCGTGGTGTCCCGCCGCGGCATCTAGCAACTGCTCTAGGTTTTCCGTCCTAATACTTAGCCTCCTTATGCGAAGAGCTGAAATTCAGAAAACACATGGTCCGGGCGAGATTTGATTATTCCTTGTATTTGAATTTACTCGTTTTCCTGCTAGCTCCGGCGTAGCTCCTCAAACACTGAGCCTGAAAGTTCGGGGTCTTTTGTGCCCTGCGGGTACATACGCTATCAAACACGGAAATATGGTTGGCGGCCATACTCGTTCTATTTTGCCTGCCAATGGCCGTTCACGTGATGAGCTCACCTACCTGTCTTGATACTCTTCGTCTCCAGTGACCGGCATGAATGTTGTCGTGCACGTTCCGAACCGCCCACTGTATCATATACGCCACAGAAGGTGCGGTCCCTCTCATAGCGAAGGAACAGTCGTCTTGGTGAGGGGTAGTGGTGGGTGACTCTAGTAACAGCCCGACCGGCAGAGGTGCCGATGACGTCACTAAACCAATCGAGGGCCAACGGACGTAACTGGAAGGCTCGTCCTTGTCCTCGACCGCACACAACCTGCTCGCAGAATCCTCATCGCAGATAAGCAAACGACGTTATGGTCCTGCTGTCAGAGCTTGTTCTCGTATCCTCCTGTGCACGACCTGGCGGAGGGCGCCTCTTCTACAGATCCTTCGTCGGCCGGGCCGTCGCGAACTCCCTCACTACCAACCACGGCTGGCCCAAGAACCCAGACGATGTGACTGCGCGTAGCGGCCAACGCATCGCGAGGATGGCGCAGGGAATGGCAAATTTGCGGAAGGCAGGGAGGTCGACCTTGTCGTCGTGCGATTCAGAGGTACACGCATACAACCCAGTCATCTCTATTTCACGATGTGTTGACGAGTGGAGTGTTTTCCAGCAACGGCGCTGGTTCTCTAAGTCCCACTCGCGTTCAGAGGACAAGAAGAAGCCCCATACCGCGGAATCCTACTTCAAAGACGTTGACCGTGCCCCTCCGCCGTCAGAAAAGACATACCAAGTGGACAGCTCAAATCCCACTGTGCAGCGACCGAACGAAGAGTTGTCGGGCGAGTACTCCCACGCGGGTCCGAAAACCAAGGAGTACGCGACGGTGCGTTTCTTTCTGCGGGTCGTGTCGCGTTGAGCAAAGGTAGTCACTCATCACTGCACTGACATTACACCTCCAGGTCGAGGGTGCTACGTACGACGTTCCTCCTTCAGAGGGGCCGGAGAAGGACCAGAAATTGCGTTACGGAAGCACCCCGCGGTACTATGACGAGCACAGTTCTGGGAGCAACGTTAGCAAACGCGAAGAGGGTCCGGAGGGCGCCAGCGCTGCAGGCCGGAAGCCTGAGGGACGATAGTGATAGAGGGTTAAAAAGTTGAAGGGCATGTTACCCAGACATGTCGTGTCGGCACCGTAATATGTGTACCATAGGACCTCGCGCCATCGAAATAGTTTGGCTGGCAGCCGCACGATATCGTTAACCAGTTCTGGAGTGTTCAGTAAAGCTTGCACACACATTCATTGGTCTTAAATGGGTATGTGGTGTTCTACAAGAAATGATCCCCAGATTGGAAAGTCTATGAGTAGCAGAAAGTACCTGGATTCGACAAAAAACCGATACAAGGGCACACCACGCCCGTGTTGAAATCATACGCCCTATCTTCATCAGGGTCTGGCAAAACCTAGATGCGCAGCGACGAGAGGCGACGAGACGCAAGGTTGTGCAAAAAGTCGCGGCACAGCGCGGGCAACTCCTCGTCGTAGCTGCAGATACCAATCACACGATCAGCGTCCGTCCTCTTCCCAAACACCATCAGAATCCAACGGCCACTCACTATGTTCTCTCCTCCAAGCCCACCCGCTCCTTCTCGTCCTCGACCCTCCCTCTCTCGCTAAACTGCTCCGTGAGGTACTCGAGCAGCTGCGCGTCCGTGACGACGTACATGTACCGCAGCACCTTGCATCCGACCGTCTCAAAGTGCATCAGCGCCCCGCGCCCCGGGTTGTACCGCACCTCCCAGTTGGACACCGCGACCGGGTCGTGAGCCAGCGCGAGCGTGCTCCCGTTTGCCGCAGCCGGCTGCGAGACGCCGCTTTGGGAGAGCGCGAGCACCCAGGACGACGAGTCGTCGATCCACCGCCACCCGAACCGGAACGCCGGGTTGCGGCAGGCGGGGGCTTGGCCCGTGCGCGGGAGGTCGAACACCCTGGGGAACGTCGGGAAGAAGCCCCCCGCTGCCGCGTGCGCGCGTGGTGCGGGAGGTCGGGAAGAGGGACTGCGCGGAGGAGTCCGGGACGATCTCGTGGGCGGGGAGGTGGTGCTGGATGTTCCAGCCGCGCCGCCTGTACTTGTCGAGGCCGTCTTCGCGCGGCGTGCCCCTACCGAGGCAGGGGGACGAGACGAGGGCGCGCCGTTCCTCGAGCGTCGCGCGGGGGAAGAGGCAGTATGTCTTCTCGTAGCTGATGGTGTTCATCACGGTGGCTGTATGCGTGCTTTAGTGGACGATGTGCTGCTGCGCACCGAGTGTGGGAGGGGCGAGGGGGCTCACTGGAGTGGAAGCCGAGGATGACTTCCATCGGCGTGTTGTTCGCGACGATGATTTGCACCTTGAGCTCCTTCGGCTGCCCGCCCTCCTCGCCCTCCTCGTCCGACACATCCGTCTCCGTCGCTGAGATGACGCTCTCGACGGGCGTGCCTCTGCGCCTGGGAGGGGCCGCGGACTCGGACTCGGGTTGCGGCAGTGGCTTGACGAACGTGAAGATCGCAAGCACCCCGGGCATCGAGTAGATGCCGTCCGGCCGGGTGACGACGCACTGCTTGACCTCCACCTCGAAGCTCGGGTCCTGGAACCTGGACGGCGTGTACCGGTAGCCCTCCGCGATGAGCCAGCGCCCGACCTCGCGCCGGTGCCGCGCGTACGCGTACAGGTCGAGGTCGCTCTCCGGCCAGACTTTCCTGTCGAAGAACTGGAGCGCGGCGGAGCCGGAGATGAGCGTGCCCGTCGCGGCCTGGAGGGAGCGGAAGGCGCGGGCGCGGGCGTGCTCCTCGGTGTGGGTGTGGTCGAGCGCGCATGTCGTGGAGCAGCCGGGGGTCGTTGTGGGGAAGGAGCGGGAGAGGAGGCGGTCGATGTTGAACGCGATGCGGATGTAGGCTTGCACGGAGGCGTGGGCGGTGCGGCAGGTCGAGGAGAGGCGGACAAGGGCTGCAGCAGAGAGGCGGTCGTAGATCGGGTGGGCGATGAGCTCGATGTCAAGGAGGCTCTCCGTGAGCAGCTGTAAACACCAAAGGCGTGAGCATAATCAGCAGGGGTATACTAGATGCAAACTAGGATAGTACTGTAGAGATAGAATGAGTTCGAATTCCACATCGTCTTTCGCCGCAGCAGCTGTGATGTTCCCTTGCGGGGGACTACAGGCCCTTCAGAGTGGGTTTCCAAATATCCGTAGCAAAGGTTGGTGAAGGATTACAATCATCTTTTCGCCACCACACGCCCCGTGCCAATAAGCAAGGACAGTCAACGAATGTCCAAGGATCGCCGAGCGCTCGAGCTCACTTTGAACTTTGTCAGTGATAACTCAGATGCCAGCAAACAACAGAGCGCAACTCTGCAAAGGTCTCGAAGCATGCATGGTGATGGAACATACTCGAGAATGGATCGGCATCTTGTGTCTCGAAGCTTTGCCTTGACGCAAACTGGTGCACACCGAGCCGCACTTGTGGATAGAAAGTATCAAATAGTGAAATAGACTGGGAACTGGTTGGGGTCAAGGTTGGGGAGAGGTTCAACCATGGTTCGAGCTTCAGAACAATGTTAACTTGAACCGTGTCCTCGTTTAGTAACGTCGTTAATGCCCACGGGCTGAATTCATCACGTGGGAAGCCAGTGATGAGATAAGAGACGCCCATTCTTTCCTTTCATCCCCCACCTTCGGACTTTTCTGAATGCTGAAATGCCCCTACCTGCTGTGTTGGACGTTCATGAACGTGCTTGAGGACGGGCTTAGATGCCCAGGCACGGACCTTTTTCACACAGTCGAATAGCCTCAAGCTCTGCGACACCGTCAACGGGTGACATCCGCAACGCAGTGGCCTCGCTGACATGCCAAGTGCCGGGTACATTAGTCGCCGGCACTCAAGACAATAGGCGTTGGTAATGCACAGAAAGACAAGGATGGGAACGTTCAGGGAGTTACGGGTAAGTCTCGATATGTTCTGAACTTCCCCATGATTGCTCCGACGTTTATGCTCGACCCCCCAGGCTTCGAGAACGCACACGCCCATTCATGGTTTCAATGCATCTTTAGTGGCGTGACACGAGTAGTGGAACGGCAGCACGAGACAGGCTGGATTCTAGCCCGTATGGTGCGTTAGTACTTCCTGTTCCCTAAAGTCGGAAGTCATATGTCCTCGGAATGTTTCCAGTGCCATTTTTATCATCACTACAGTATCAGGTTAGTGGCTCGAAGGACATGAGACTACCCCCGTAGGCTTAGCCCGTAGTGCGGGCGGTCCTCCGCCCGCCCTTGCCGTCCAAGCTCACGGGCGTGGTGACAGCCCGGTTCCGATGCATACACTACCGCCAGCGACGAGGTTGTAGATCACTGCCTGCGTGCACTGCCAATTCCGCGGAGGTATCCAGTGACACGGTGCACGTGAAGAATCAGAATCTTCATGGGGTATTCCCAGATCCGGTGGCTGTTCCTGGCTGTTCGGAGTATGGTCATGTTAGGTGTTCTGAGACGAAAGGGAACATGCACTACTGGGATGTTTTGACCATCTTTGTGGCCTACCGTGCAGTGACTAGCAACCTCCGATCGACGCGATCGTCCAGATCACTTGCAGTCGGTAGCAGAGCGTCGGTCCTTCAGCATATCTCAAACAATGTCCAATGGCAGAGGTACTCATACTCACTGCCTAGACTGGATCTGCATTAGCAACGACCTCCTTCTCCAGCTTGGACATGGAAAATTCAACAAGGATCAGGATTGACTTCGTGCGAGAGGTCTGTCATCCGTCGGGAATGCATGGCCATACGCCTTTTTCAACGGTGTGTAAAGATGCCTTTGATCGAGCTTAATGGACTTCTAACCTCATAGTTTGGTCATACGGAAAATGAATCCGGGGCGCAAAATGTACTTCAAGCGACAAGCGATGGCTCGAAATGGAACCAGTGTTCCGCCAGCACAGAGTCTTAGGTTATGACGGTGCGGTGCGGTAGTGTGACCATGACGACGTGACTCACGACTGATTCATTTTCTCAGGATCGGCGAACTCGCTCGGAGGCTGTCTGAATCCTGTCTGCGGCGCCTTTGGGGAACATGCTGTTATCGCGGAGCCATGCTCTCGGGTGATACGCCAGCCGACAGTACTTCACGATACGCCCGCAGGGGCACTTAACATGTCTCTCGGATCCTCAGGGGAGCGAGCTTGCGTCACACGTGTCCCTCCGCGAAGTTGGAGAATGTGCCTCCCGCGATGATCTCATCGACGCCTTCTGAACGGTTGGAGTGCCCTGGGGGCCGAATGCGACCCGTTGGCGTGCATCTGGGCCATGTGGGCGTTCAGGTCTTCCTCCGTTGTCCACGCCTCTGATCGACCTTTCCATTCGCAGCCCCCTCTATGTCATCCCTTCGACGTCAAAAATATAAAACTAGCTGTTAGATGCCAGTCAACTGCATTCCCAGTTCCCCCTCCCACCATACCCCACCATCCACCTTCATGGCTATCTCTGCAGCGTCCGTAGTCGGCCACACTACCGCCTCCTCCCCCAGGCCTCACATCCTGTACACGATTGAGGTCAAGACGACGGACGGCAAGACATCCACCGCGTTGAAGCGCTACTCTGAGGTTCGGGCTGTCTTCTCATTGCGCATCCGCACTCCTGATCTCTACCCCATGTACATAGTTCGTCGCCCTGCACGACACTCTCAACGACCCCGGCTCCCTCCCGCCCAAGCGGATCCTCGCAACGACCTTCGTTCCCTCCGCATGGCTTGACGACACGCTCATTGAGGAACGTAAGGCCGGCCTGTCCGCCTACCTCACCGGGCTTGTAGAGTCGCCCCAGTTCCGCGCACACAAGTTCCTTGTCGAGTTCCTGACGTCGTCCACCCCGAAGGCGTCCGCGCGCGACTTCAACCTCGAGGATGCCCTTCCGTCCACGCTTTCCCGCAAGGCGGCGTTGGAAGTGCAGCCGGTGCTCTCGGTGGAAGCCACACCCATTGCCGCCGCGTACTACCCCGACTGGGCTTCGGACAGCAACCCGCCCGCGTCGCTCGACTTCTCCAAGTTCGATATCCTGCTCTTCGGTACGTACACGTAGTTACGATCTTCGCTCCGCACCCATGCGCCCTGGCCCCATGCGCGCGATTCTGGGCCCGGGATTACGGAGGAGAGGCACACGATGTCCGTGGAGGGCACACGTTGTGGCACAGCCGCTAGAACTCAAATCTCGAGAATGATCACACGACCCCAGAGCGGATGAATGAATGAAGGGCCGGCGCTGACTGATTTGGTATGCAGCGTTCGCGACTCCGAACTCCTCCTCGGGCATCTCGTGGGACTCCGGCTCGACTTCGACGCTCAAGACGCTTGTGTCGGCGGCGCACAACAGCGGAAAAGGCACGAAGGTCGTTCTGTCCATCGGTGCGTGTTTCGTGTTGGCGTTGTATTGCGAAAAAGAAGCGCGATGCAGATCCTCACCGTGCGCTGCGTGTCAGGTGGCTGGGGTGGAAGCTATTGGTTCTCCCAGGCCATGAGCACCTCGGCCCACCGGACTACATTCGTCAATGCCTGCGTCAGCGCCGTGAACACGTACAACCTCGACGGTGCGTCCCCGTCCGCATCACCTGACCATTCGTACGCCATAACTGACGCACGCATAACCAAAACTAGGCATCGACATAGACTGGGCACGTCTCCATACTTCGCTCTGAGTTATGTATCACGACGTGCTAACGCGCGCGTGCGGCGTGTTGACAGGAGTACCCCAACGAGTCGGGCGCAGGCAATCCGCACTCCTCTGCGGATGCGGCGAACCTTCTGTCGTTCTTCCAGTCGCTCCGGACTGCACTGGGCTCGTCGAAGATCATCTCTGCCGCCGTCACCCAACTGCCGTGGACAGGCTCCAACGGCAGTCCGCTCACCAATGTCTCCGCCTACGCCTCAGTCATGACCTACGCGAACATCATGTCAGTCCCCTGCCCCACTGACCAGACGTGGACCCCGTGCTAACATTCGCTTTCGCGTCCACGCACGCAGGAACTACGACGTGTGGGGCGCGTCGTCCTCCCCAGGCCCAAACGCGCCGCTCGGCAATCTCTGCGGCACGTCCTCGCTCCCGCAGTACTCGGCGCAGGCCGCGCTTTCGCAGTGGACCGCCGCAGGGTTCCCCGCATCCAAGCTTGTGCTCGGTCTCCCGCTCTACGGCTACGTCTCCCAGAGCACCAAGAAGACCCTCCAGCAGATCGCGCGGCCGCCCGCCGGCTTCGACCCCGTCAAGTACAAGGAGCAGGTGCTCGGCCTCCCCGCGCGAGGCCTCAAGTGCCCGCTGCCTGGGGTGCAGGAGGACGTTGCGGAAGGAGAGGAGCCAAACGCGCTCCATGGCAACCATGAGAGGAGGAAGGAGGGGAAGGAAAAGGAGGTGACGGCAGAGGCGGCCGGCGATCTGAGCGCGTACTTTGGCCAGCAGATCGCGTTCAACCAGCTCGTTGCCCTTGGCGCGCTCACCAAGTCGTCGTCGGGAACGTATGGCGGCGCGAACGGGTACACCATGGGTGAGTGTTCAATGCGTTTGTTCTTGTACCGCGGTGTATGGGCGCTGATGCGAGAGGGGGGGGGGGTAGCTTGGGACGACTGCAGCGACACGCCATTCCTGTACAACTCGTCCCGCAAGACGGTTGTTACGTACGACGACACCTGGTCCCTGGGTGACAAGGCACTCTTCGCGAAGCAGAACGGCATGGCCGGATGCTTTACGTGGTCGCTCGACCAGGTACGTTTACGTAGAGTGACGTTTTTGTGGCAATGCGATGCTGACGGTACCTCTCTCTCTTAGGACGATGGGTACACGCTCCAGAACGTTATCCGCTCGAACCTTGGGAAGTAAGGCACTGGTAGTTGGTTGGTGGTACGGGTCGGTGGGGATTCAGACTGGTGTCTGGCATGATCATCATGACTGCGACGTTATTTGACGACCTTTCCTTTGGCGACGAGACCTCATATCATTCGGTTGGGATTGCATGGTTGTTTGTATGCATAGCTTGACAACACATTGACCGTATAGTGCACAATTGTCCGCCTATCCGGCAGTGGAATCGAGGGCTTTAAGGACAAACTCACTACAATGGCGGACTGTTTTACGAGTGCGAACAACCACGTTCGATCGCTGCACGAGCTGAATATACTACACGAGCTGACAAGCACCCATCCATAACTTTGGTTTCACGGGGAGTTCATGCGAGTTCGTAAAGGTGAGCGCTCATGGATATGCCAGTGGATCGAAAGGGACTAGTCACAAATGTCAATTTCACCACACCACACACTGGCAAACCGGGATGATAAGCCAGTTACTGATTTTGGGACGAGAACTAAGGCTACAACTTGTCTATGTAATACAACAGATTAACCACCATATCTAAGTTACAATTGTAGAGGTCGTGGTCGAGAGCAGAAACGCATACACCCATCATGCATGGGTCCATATGCGAATGTGCCGCATGCCATTCATCACCGCCTTCAACGACGCCCTCCGCTTCTTTTTCTCCGACTTCACAGCCGCCACCGCAGCGTTCACGTCTACGCCCTCTCGGGCCCGCATTTGGGGGGAGTCCGAGTCGAGTGCAAGCTCGGGCACGTTCGGCGACGCGACCGCCGCGTCCACCGCGAACGTCGGAGGCGTATCCGGGCCCGCGCTCTCCTCCCCGCTGCTGCTCCCGCCTTCACCCCCGGCGGACACTGCGTCGGGCGTGGCGGGGATGGGGCGGGGCGCGGTGACGGACCAGACGTCCGAGTCGAGCACGCCTTTCTTGCTGTCGATGTCGCTGTTGCTGAAGTGCGACGCGGTAGACGTGTCCGCGCGGACGAGCGTCGCGGTCGTCGCCGCGGCCGCGAGCTCGTCGGTCGAGAACGAGAGGAACTGCGTCGAGAGTGCTGCGGGCAGCACGAGGTCGAGCGGGCGCAGCTGGCGCGCGCTGTCCGGGCGCGCGACGGTCTGCGACCGCACCGTGAGCGGCCCGGCGGGCGACGCCGTCTTGACCGCCACGGACACGTACCCTGCAGAGGAAGTCGAGATAAAGGACGACGACGAGGGCGAAGACGAGGGCGCGGGGTAGGGGAAGAACGTGTCGAGGGCCTGCACGGCAGCGCGGAGCTCGGGGAGGGTGATGCGCTGGGTCGGGTCAAGCTCGAAGATGCGCCCGAGGAGCGCGGCAGCCCCGGCGGAAACGGGGAGGTTTCGCTGGAGCCATGGCGCGCCCTCGCTCAGGAAAAGGCGGAAGCCCTCGTCGGTCTTGGGCGACGCGACGTACCACGGGTTGCGCCCGCTCACCATGTTGCAGAGGATCGTCCCGAGAGCCCAGACGTCCGAGGGCCCGGTCTGGTACGGCGTTTTCTCGCGGTAGATGCCCAGGCACTCTAGACAGAGGGGAAGGAGGTTAGAATATGCGGTTGCGGGGGTGATAATTGGGGGGAAGACACACCTGGACTCATGTAGAAGGAAGAGCCGCAGCCGAAGTTGGAGCTGCGCGTACTCCGGGTCGAAAGCCCGAAGTCGGCGAGGTAGGCGTGCTCAAGCCCAGGGGAGCAGAGCACGTTCTCAGGCTTGAGATCGCGGTGGTACACGCCAGCCTCGTGGCACGCAGCGAGCGCGTCGATGAGCTGGAGGAACGTGCGCCGGATGGCGGCGTCGTTGTGCGCATACGCGCCGCGCTCCATGATCGCGGTGAAGAGGTCGCCCCCGATGCAGAGGTCAAGCACGAGGAACGTGTAGAACTCCTCCTCGATTACCGCGTGCAGTGTGACGACCCCGTACACGTCCGACACCGCGCGGTGGTGCGCGATCTCGCGCTGCTGCTGTCGCGCGAGGTCCGAGCCGTCGGGGTGCCGCAGGAGACACTTGACGGCGTAGTGCTGCGCGCCGCGCGGGGCGGGCGCGATGTCCCTCGCACGGTATACGACGCCATATGCGCCTGCACTGATCTTCTCGACCATGCGGAGGTGGAGGGCGTCGCGCGAGATGGTGAGGCCCGAGAAGTCGGGGAGAATTGCGCTCATCTGCACCATTGTGGTGGGTGGAGTTGATAACAGACACTTGTGTTGGTGGATGGACTTCAGGAAATGTGAGCTCGAAATTGTCGAAGTCCGAAGACGTGAAAACGCACGCTTTATATACCTGGGCCGGCGGCTAGGTGCCACAGGTTTTTGGGGGGACAGAAGTATCAAAGTGGACCGCCGAAGCGCAATATAGCTTGGCTCGGCGCTGGAGGATGGGCTCTACTTGGCGGAAACTGGGAGGGAGTGGGGGCGGAAATAGGCTGCGGGACTGCGACTGGGCGGGCATTATATGTACACGTCGTGAACCCGAGTGCCGCGGCTGTCGGAGGCAGGTCGACGGTCGGATTAGTGGATGCATTGGAACCGTGACCAAGCGCGATGGTGTGCGCGGCTGTCGGCATTCCGAGGGCGCATGTTGCGTTGAGTCAGTCTCGATCGTCTTCAGTCCGGATGAAAGAAGAGACTGACGTAACCTCCAGCCCACTCGGCAATCGAGCACTACGGTGGCTCCGTGGCTGTGTGCCCCGGATGAGTTGGTGGGGCCTCGGCCACCTCTCTCCACCTCTCCACTCGGTCTTCATGCGCTAACCGTTCCCGCGGCCCGTACGGGGAGGATCACGACCCCCGCCTTCAATGCCTACAAGTCAGTGCGATGCATGCTCGTTAGTAGCCTCCATACGACTGAGACTGTCAGAGCACCTTTCGGGAGGTCGGGGGCGCCGACAGGTCGTTCAGACACGCTGACTAAAGGTTCAGGTATGAATCTCCTGTCGGACTGATGGCGCCCTTAAACAAACCCGTCTGACTGTACCATGTCCTCGGCCTGTCAGTACATCCCGTCCGGGATTCCAACGTCCAGATCGAGATCGTGAAGGAAAATACATTACCAAGACATAACGAGGGTCACGTATAAGCCACATTCTGCGGCCACAACATTAGTATTGTGTGTGATCCCGTGCTGGTCTAGCAGCCGGAATCTGGTTGCCGCCAGGGCGAGTTGCGAGAACGCGCAATTGCTTTCTGAAGAAGTAGAACTGGCGAACCATGTCAGTTCTGTCTAAGTGCATTCAATGGACACGACATGATTGCCAGTAGACAGAGCTTCGCCCTCTTCATGCGCACCGGGGCAAGGCGAGACTTGCGTAGTACTAAACAATCAGTCCTGCTTAGGAGCATAAGGAGCAGAGGCAGGGAAGCTGAGGGCTGGCAAGGAAGGCGACGGGATGGCGGAAGTGTGACTCGAGCCGAATGATCGATTTCGTGGCTTCATCAAGGAGAGCAGGAACCCTGCACACAAGGTTAAGATGGACGGGTAACCGCACGAACGAGCAAGCGGTATGACTGCATCTCTAAGCTGGTCTACTTCTACCTGATCGTACTAGTCATATTGGTCAGCAGAAGTCCCGAGCACTCGGAATTTCGTCCGAGACGAGCCCGTACCTGAGGATGGAAACCGCTTCCCGTCAGTCCTGGGCGGGAAGGGTACGGAGATATTGTTCGAGCTTCTCCAAAGCCCGTCCACGGTGTGAGATCTTGTTCTTTTGCTCGCAGTGCATCTCCGCGTAGCTGTTAATGAATTGAATACGGTTCGTCGGTTTGGCGGGTGGAACGAGGATACGCACGTCTGTCCGGTGCCATCGGGCTCGAAGCACGGGTCCCATCCGAAGTTGCTGGGTCCGCGAGCTGGAACAATTTTACCATCGGTCCTGCCCTCGAAGAGGACAGGTTCGTGTCCGGGTCCTGCGCTGTACGCAAATGTACACAACGCCCAGGCCGCGGTGGTATCGAAACCGACGAGGAGTTTATTCAGACCTGGTGATCGTTAATTAGCAAGAAGAAAGAAAGGAGACGAATACAGCAAGGCTGTAATCCACCATCGTGGCCGAGCTCCTTCAAGAAGTATTTGATGTATGGGCCAGGGAGTCCGTTCAACGCCTGGAAGCAAAGTGCCGTGTCCTCGGTGATACAGGGACGGCCGAGCAGCTCGGCAGCGCGGCGGCACTTTGCGATCGCGACTTCCTGAGTCGACCCTTGCACCTCTGGGACTGTAAGGATTTAATAATCAGCTTAAAGCCATGATGAGAAGCGTGCTAACTGTCGAGCTCTTGAGAATCGACCTTGATGTTCGCCGCGCCTAAGATCTGGCGAACCTCGCGGAGTTTACCAGCATTTCCAGTTACGAAGACTATTCACGTCGTGTCGTCAGCACACAGAAAAGTCCGATAAGCAGGTTGAAAACATACTGATTTTCATCGCGAGGGGTTCGAACCGGCGTAGACGGGTGCGAGGGTGTCCTCGGACCTCCGCGAGGCGTTCGGTACGTTCGGTGTCCGCTCGGTTCACCAGCGTCTATCTACTATCGCGGAAGCGCCTCATCCGGGCAAATTAGTCATTCCAAGGGTGGGGCCCGGCCGCGAAGCGGCCCAAAGGGTGCCAAGGGTGGGCAGCGCGCCTTCGGCGCGCTCTCCCTTCTCCTGCTGCCTTCCTCTCCTTCCGAGTCCTTCAATCTGGCCACAAAAATCGTGCAAAATTGGCCAAAACTCGTGTTCCCCGTCCCCTTATTCCCCGAGGTCTCGCGGCGGCGCGCGCCCCGCCGCGTCTCTCTGTACAACGTCGCTTTACCTCTCCGGGCATCCATCCTCAGCTTGCGATTACAATTCCTCCTCCAGTTCCCCACTAATTTTCTTCATTTTGCGCTTGTTTTGAACGGGTAAACATTTCCTTTGAGGTGGTGAATGCGTGCTCCGGCTGTGGTCCCTCCTCCATCCTCACTTTGTATTTGTATTGTATCTGTGTGCACTGTGTTGCGGTTTTGGGCCTTGAATTTTCACTCGGGTTCTCTGATTTCTATTAAATGGACTACCCTATAGTACATAATATATTTGTGCTTCTCCTTATGGCTCCTAGATGCAAGGAAGGGGGATGTATCTGCTCTCGAGCCCCCCCCCGGCCCCCCGCGAGCCATTGCGCGCTTGTAAGCGCTCGTATTCGGTAGACGGCCTCCTTCCGTATAAGGGCGTGGTAGGGCTAACGGGGTACATATCAAGGTAACATACCTTCCATTAAGGTAAAGAATGCTCTGAGAAAAGTCTGAATACCCTTATAATCCTTTGTCATGGCTACTGTAAACCTCTTTGTAGACCAACCTTAAAGAACCCCGCATCCTGTGATGGGACTGTAATCCACTACAATGAGATTATACGGTCGTTGCAGCAAATGATTGTGAAATTATTCAGACTACCCTTACCGTATTCTTTACTATATTTCAGGCAAAATATCCTGACTTGCACCCCGTGCTAGGGTTTATTTGATCCCTCCGACCAAATTGGACCAATTTAGTCATGACCCCTGGAAGAGCGAGTCACACTGTCACGTGCAGGGTTGCGAAAGAGCCTGCCCTAAATGCTAACCGGGTGCCGCAGCTCCATACGCGCGACGCGTCGAGAAGGATCCCCTTCTTTATCCTCTTAGACGCTAACGACGACCGCGTTCCCCCCACTCGGCGCACCGGCGACCGTAGATATAGATCCACAATGGCGCGCAGGGCCGTGTCCCACGACTCCAACGACTCGCTCAAGGAGAACAACGGCCTCCGCTCTTCCCGCTCATCCAAAGCCAGTACTGCGAAAGGCAAGCGCGCTGCTATGCGGGACCACCACAACCCAGACGACGTAGAGGACCAGGACGGTTCGATGGAGGAAGAGAATGGGGATGAGGATGCGCAGGGCGAGGTCGATGAGGAAGGAGAAGAGGGGGCAGAAGAGGAGGAGGAAGAGGACGCGGAGCAGTCTCCTAAAGGCCGCAAACGCGCTCGCGCGAACACCCAGGGCGACGCCTACCCAACCGCCGGCCCCTCCAAGCCCGAGAAACGGGGTCAGACCCTGCCCCGCGACGAAGATGGGTACGTGTGCCTCACTATATGCGTCTCTATGTGCGCTTTATGATTGGCTCACTTCGTCGTGTAGGTTCGTGCCGGGCTCCATTGTGCGCATACAGCTCAGGAACTTCTTGACCTACGATTGGGTCGAGTTCCGCCCTGGTCCGTATCTCAACATGATCTTTGGGCCCAACGGGACGGGCAAGAGCTCGATTGCATGCGCTATCTGCCTTGGACTCAACTTCCCCCCTGCTGTGAGTACAACATAGTGACGGTGGCTCTGTGTGTCGCGAGCTGTGGCAGGCCTGTTGGCAGTTCCTGTCTGTCTGTTTCTCACGTCGTGTAGGTCCTGGGACGTGCGCAGGACCTCAAGTCGTTCGTCAAAAACGACAAGGAGGATGGCCACATCGAGATCGAGCTTAAAGGCGCGAAGGGGAAGTCCAACCTCGTCATTCGCCGCAACCTCTCCGCCAACTCCAAGACGGCGCCATTCATGCTGAATGGCCGGTCAGCTTCTGGCAAGGACATCAACCAGCGCATGGCCGAGCTGAACGTGCAAGTCAGCAACCTCTGGTACGCGCTATATCCGAAGATCTTCGGTCCATGATTCTCAGAAGGCCCATCAACAGCACGTTCTTGCCACAGGACAGGGTCGCCGAGTTTGCGCGGATGACACCCCAGCAACTGCTGAGGGAGACCCAGCGTTGTGCTGGCAACGAGAACTTGACCTCCTGGCACGACACGCTCATTCAGTCCGGCAAGGACCTTAAGATCCTTCAAGATGTAATTGCACGCCCACACCCTCCATATATGCGTGGTAACCCATTCCTCTTCTCCAGCTTGTCAACGCCGACAAGGAGCAGCTCAAGACCATGGAGGAACGTAACGCGAACCTTGAGCGCGATGTCCGCCGTTACGAGGAGCGCCGTGCGCTCGAGAGACGGGTATGTAGATACAGCTAGAATTAACATGGGTCAACTGCTAATCCCCCGTTACAGATCGAACTTCTCGAGCTCGTGGTGCCCTTCAAACACTACTACGAGGCGCGCGAGCAATATCGGGTGCTCAAGCCCCAGCAGCGCGAGGCGGTCAAGAGCATCAAGCGACTGCAGCGCAAGCACCGTCCTTTCGTGGCCAAGTCAAAGTGCGTTTAATGTCCCCCTCTCGTGAACTGCGACCATATGAGGCTGACGGGATGTGCGGATAGGGAG
Organism: Ganoderma meredithae; assembly: GCA_022814645.1. Lineage (NCBI taxonomy): Eukaryota > Fungi > Basidiomycota > Agaricomycetes > Polyporales > Polyporaceae > Ganoderma > Ganoderma meredithae. Next base: position 36,062 of record JAKLMY010000062.1, on the reverse strand, counting down.
CTGGAAGCGGAGCTTAAGCAGTGCGAGAGGGCTCGTGAGGAAAGGAAGAAGCAAGCGAAAAACAAGTTGCAGGCCATGAGCCAAAGATGGAACGACAACAACGTTCTTGTGAGCTGCCTTGTCCTTCGCCGGGCTGCAATGCCCAAATGCTGACGGTTACTGTAGGAAGACAAAGCGGACGAGATCAAGCAGAAGCTCGACACCCTGAAGAAGACTGAAAAGACGCGCCAGCAGGATATCAAGAGGCTCCAGAAGAGCATAGAGGAGGGCGAAAAACTCCTCACCAACCCACCGAAGACGGAGGACCTAGATGAGATTCAGAGACTGATGGTTCGCGCTCTGTGCTGCCCAGCGATCAATTTTCGCTGATAGTGGTTCTCCAGAGGGAACTCAACGCAGAGAGCAGCGTTGTCCGCGAGAAGCAGCAGGACCTGCAAGACAAGCAACGCGCAAACGCGGCGGAGAGCAGCAGATGGAAGCGGGAGATCGAAAGAGTCAACGCAGAGTGCGTCTTCCCCGCTCTTCTCTACTTCGAGTCCTCTAATGCTGCTTCTGTGTCGTCATAGTCTGCAGCGCCTCGATAACCACGCGCACCAGAAGCTCGAGCACCTCCGGAGGTTCGACGCAGATGCTGCCGACGTCGTCGAGTGGCTCCGCCAGAACCGCTCCCGGTTCCGGATGGAGATATTTGAGCCTGCGTTGCTGTGCATGACGGTGCCGAACCGGCAGTTCGTCGACGCGGTTGAGTCGTGCTTCGGCGGCACGCAGCTTCGGACGTTCGTCGCGCAGTGCGAGGAGGACTACCAGCTGCTGAACAGGCTCTGCGTGGATACCCCCGATGCGCTGGGTAAGAAGAAGAGAATCAACACTTGGTTCAAGGCCCGCGACGAGAGCAAGCTCCAGCCGCCGCCGCTACCCATCGACCAGCTCCAGGCGGAGGGCTTCGACGGATATGCGCTTGACTTCATCGACTGCCCCGAGGGCTTGAAGTGGTTCTTGTGCGCGGACGTCAGGCTGCACAGGACGGTATGTATGGCTGAGCTCTTTTGAGTGCATATGCTGATCGTGAATGCATGTGAATGTGCGCTTCCAGGCGCTTGCGGTGCGCACCCCAGACAAGGTGAGCACTACGAGGGCGATGGACATGGCGGCTCGCGCGAACGGGTGCAACTATGTTATCGGGCGCGTGATGAACAACGTCACCCGCTCGAGGTATGGCAAGCGGCTTCCGCAGAACAGGACGACGGATGTGAATGCTGCGCGGTCGTTCGTGCACGCTGCCAGTACGTGTCGATACGTTTTGGTCCGCTTTGGAGCTGGGTATAGCGCTAATGACGTTGTAATGTAGTCGACCCGCAGATCCGGCGCGGGCTTCAAGGCCAGCTTACGGAGGCGCAGACGAACTTCCAGCTCGCGCAGGACGAGGAGAATGAGCTGTCGAAGAAGGACAAGGAGATCCAGGACGAGGGCAAGCAGTTCAAGGAGCGCCACGTGAGTACTGCCCTGGTCTCCCCTCGGCATCGTGCGGTACTGATGCTTATGATGTGCAACTTGAATAGGACGCACTCGAGAGGCGCAAGCGTGCTGTTGTCGAAGCCCAGAAGAAGGTCTCTGCTATTCAGGTCAAACTGAGTGAGTGTTGCGCGACAAGAGCGAGGATACATTACATCTTGCTGATTGGCCGAAAACACAGAGAACGAGCAGGCGAAGTTGGACAGGCTTGTGCACGCGAAGCCTATCGACGTCGAGCGCAACCAGTACAGGCAGGAGCTGCTGAACCTCGCGAGCAAGCGTGTTACCAACCTCCAGCAATATGTCGTGAGTGCCAATTCCACTTCGGCTATTCTGAAAGTGTTCCTCACTTTTCGGCCCGTTTAACTCAGCGTTTCATGCACGAGTCCATCAAAGAGCAAGAGAAGGCCGCCAAAGCGGGTCTCGAGTACCTCCAGGTCCAGGCGAATAAGGAGGCGCTCGAAGGCGAGTGCAAAGGGCAGTCAGATGAGATCGCCGTCGCCCAGGCACACTTTGTCGAGAGTACGTAACATGTGTCTTGCTTTTCCTGGCATGTACGGTGGCATCTAACGGGACGATCGACGCAGTCCATAAGCGGTTCGTCGAAGTCAAGGAGGAATCGCGGGAGAAGCTCCGGGTCAGCAGAGAGAAGCTCGAGGAGTGCGACGACGAGATCCGGGGGCAGTTCCAGCAGATGGAGGAGGTAGGCTCTCGTGTTGCCGGCTTAGCGCTGTGTATCGCTGCTGGCTGGTCGTGCTAGACGATGCAACGTTGGATCACTTACACCTTGATCGACAGGCTGGCGACATCACGCGCAAGAGCACGGCGGAGTGGGAGGCTGAGCTCATGCAGGGTCAGGAGGAGCTCAACATGAACATGGCCACGAACGCGAACGTCGTCGAGCAGTTCAATAAGCGCAAGGCCGAGGTGCGTGGAGGAGGAGCCTTTTGCCCACTGCCAATGTTGACGGCCGTATGGATAGATTGAAACCCTCTCTGCGACCATCGAAGAGCGCGAAAAGCGGGTCATCAAGATCGAGCGGGACATCAAGGCCGCGAGGGTGCGTTTCTCCCTCACCGCTCGCTCTGACGGGCGCTTAATTACAGGATGTAGGACAACTGGCACCCTGAACTCGTGAAGCTGGTGGACAGCATCGGCATCAAGTTCTCTGGGGCATTCGACCGTATTGGCTGCGCGGGCGAGATTCGGATCCGCGAGGAAGAGGACTACGAGAAGTGGGCTATCGACATCATGGTCAAGTTCCGTGACCAAGAGAAGCTTCAGCTCCTCACGGGCGAGCGGCAGTCTGGTGGAGTAAGTCTTCCAAGATGCTCTCCCTGTCGCGACACGTATTTAATCTCGGTTCTCTTTAGGAACGTTCGCTGACGACGATCCTCTACCTGATGAGCCTGACCGAGGAGGCGCGCGCGCCGTTCTCGCTCGTGGACGAGATCAACCAGGGCATGGACCAGCGCGCGGAGCGCGCGGTGCACAACTCGCTCGTCGAGGTGACGTGCAAGCCCGACAGCGGGCAGTACTTCCTGATCACGCCGAAGCTGCTGCCCGACCTGCACTACCACGAGCGCATGAAGATCCTGTGCGTGAACAACGGCGAGTGGCTGCCCGAGGAGAAGGAGTCGAACATGGGCAACATGAACGGCCTCATCGACTCGTTCTTGCGCTTTCGCCGCGAGCGCGGGAGTTCCGCTGCGTAGAAGGGAGGGCTAGTGTAGATGGTATCGTGAGATCGTTCCTCGTCGTTGTCGTCGTGTTGTAGACTCGGTGGCTGCTGTGTTGAGAGGTGAGAGAAGAGAGAAGAGGAGGAAAGAGGGGGGAAGCAAGACAGACAGCGAGAGTGCAGTGCACACGTTTTGGGGTTCTTGTAGATGATTTATTCGCCTGCTTTATCGTACTTCACAGAACGTAGTCCAGTATTCGTACAATTCCCCCCCCCTTGTTACCCCGTACCGTACTGTGCTTTCTAGATATTCTTTCGCGATTCGTTGCATATCCTTACACATACACATGTTGTTTGCGTGTTACTAAATGTGTCAATATCGACAGCCAGGCTGTGGCAGTGCTCAAGAACGGTAGAGGCGAAGCACACTGGAGGAGCGGGAGCATGGCAGCGTTCTTAGCTTTGCCCCTTGGGCGCGACGAGGTCGGTGGTGTATTTATGGCCCGGAAGGCAGGTAGAGGTAGAACTTACGGTACACCGAGACGGTACCGGTTGCGAGGAAGCACGAGTTCGGAAGACGAGCCCTTCGGAGTCTGATGTCACTCTGTATACAGCCACAGTCTTCGAGATAACAAGAACATTGACGATTGGGCATAAGCGCATCTAGACAACACTGTGGACCGTAGAACAATAAACGAGAGGTTGCCTGGTCACCTGCGGCGCATGGGTGAAACCCGAAACCATCTACGACATTAAGATGGTCTGGACTCAGAATCTGAAGGCAAGGATTGGACGTCAACTGTTCACTCTAGCACAGACGACTGACCTCCGAGAAGGGGGCAGCTGAGGTCGGGCTTCGAAAAGTTCGGCCAGGGCTGTGCGATAGAATATTCCTCTCTTGCGCTATGGGTGTATCACAAGACAGTCGGAAAGACGTACTCGCCGCTCACGCTCATGTGTGGCGGTGCTTTTGAAGCTTCAATATTCCGATGCCCTGATCAACAGTGCCGTTAAGAAGTTTAAGCATCGAGTACAGCTTGCACAGCTTTCCGGATGGAATTGGGCAAACGGTATAAATACAGGCAGAGGGCAGATCCAACGTCCCCTCCCCACCCAACATGCACGTCCTACCGCTCGAGATCCAGCACAGCATCTTTCTCTTGGCCTGCACCGACGGCGGGCGCACTGGCCTCGCGCTTTCCCTGACATCGAAGTCGTACCGTGATGCCGTCCGACCCGTACGCTTCCACTCCGTCGCGGTCCGCGCATTCCCCCACATCGCAGGCGTCATCCAATCCTACAAGCACGACCTCGCGGAACTGGAGGCGAGCGGGTCGACGTTGAGGCCACGCGTCAGACACCTGCTTCTATCCCCAGAAAGCAAACAGCCCAACGACGCTGACGAACTCGACCTCAAAGAGGCGAGCTCCACCGCATCGGAAGACGAACCGTACATAGCCGCCGTGGTCGCCCTCCTCCAGCTCGTCGGCGCGACGCTGACGACGCTGGCGTACACGGCGCAGCTCCGCTTCATGGGAATCGGTGATGGTGTGTGCCCGATGCCAAAACTGGAAGAGCTCACCATCTTCCTGAATCCGCGCAAGCGCCGGAGCGTGGTCCTGCCGGGCTCGCCGTATCTACCCACATCATACCCCGCGCTCCGGAAGCTACACATCGTCCTGTCGTGGGGGGCGGATGTGCCGGAACTCATGGACTGGTGGGCGGAGGCGGCGCCGAACGTGACGGATGTGCGCCTGACGAACGTGTTCAGGAGGGATCGCGGGATCGCGTGGGTGGAGACCATGTTAGGTGCGTCTGCATCTCACCGCTGTCCAGTGTCTGTTCTCCGGGATGGAAGACATCGCCGGGTCATGATATCCCAGACCGAAGCTGAACTGTGGACAAACCACCAACAGACGAAGACCGCGCGAAGCGGCCATATCCCACCGTGCGCCGGTTGTTCGTCGAGCCGTACCAGAAGCCGATCGGAGGGAGATGCGGGACCCCGCGCGCGCAGCACGCGTACTTGGTGAAGGCGCTGAAGGATCTGAGGGAGCGGGTTCCGGGAGATATCGAGTTTGTGCTCAAAGGAAGAGATTCGGCAGGGCAGCCTTTGAATCGGGTCGCGGACATCGAGCGGTACTGGATGGATAGTGTCAATGGAGGACCGGGAGGCTGGCGGTGACCGGACAAGGCGACCGTGGCTACTTAGTTGGTTGACGTTCGTCGTGCTGATAGTTTGTATTGCTGGAGGATCTGGAGCATGGTCCTCAGGCCGCGGCTGAACTGGAAGTATAGGGGCGTGGAGGCTCGATCGAGAAAGAGAAGACTATGCTTCGAGCGCGATGAGGAAAAGAGTCAAGAGCAAATGTATGCACGGGTGCTTGTAGCGGCAACCCCATCGAAGACCGAGAACGGAGCGACGAGGGTTTACGTAGGGTATGGGCCTGGGCGGTGGAGGAAATGACGAAGAACTGAGGGCGTTGGAGGCCCAGACGCCCAGCGTTGTCGGGTATTCCCGGAGTTGATCCGATGGGATCTAGAGATTTGATCTGATCGCTGTTGCTGCACAAAAGTGCGGTCGTCCAACTCGGCAACTCAGCCTGAGTCAGTCCCTTCAGCTCAAAACGTCGACCAACGCTCCGCTTCAGCTGTCAGGTAGGTGCACACTCGCTTTCATACGGCCCCCACATAAATGCTGAATGATGTGTCATATTTTCCAACACAAAACTCACAGGCCATGTCAGACACCACTTGGACGCCGAGTTCTTGGAGGAGCAAGCCCGCAGCTCAGGCGAGTCACTTGTAGTTCCTCAGTGCAAAAAAAAAGTCATCCAACGTTTCCGCTTACGCAACTAGGAAGTGGTATATCCTGATCATAGAAAGTTGAACAAGTAAGCGCATGTGAGCAGAGATGATGGACAACATACCTTCATCGTCCGACCTTCTTAGAGTACTCGAAAAAATCCGGACGCTACCGCCCCTCGTCTCTCCCTTTGAGGTCAGTGCACCCGCATTCAATGGTGACTCTATCTCACATCATGCTCTCTTAGATCGAGAGGCTTCGGACGAAGCTCACCCAAGTGCAAAATAACCAGGCATTCCTCCTCCACGCCGGCGACTGTGCAGAGAGCTTCGATGCGTGCACACACGTGCGTTCGTCAGCATGCTGGATGCGCGTCCTCGTACCCTTAATACCTCTGGGGCGCAGGAGAACATCTCGAACAAAATCGGGCTCATCCTCTCTTTCTCCCTCATCGTCATCTGGGGCGCCCGCATGCCCGTCGTGAGTCGACCCCTTGCGCTGTTGATCGATTGTATTTGCTCATTCTGCGATGTGGATGGAGCGCAGGTGCGTATCGGCCGCATCGCGGGACAGTACGCAAAACCGAGGAGCAGCCCGACGGAGAAGATTGGCGACCGCGTGGTCATGAGCTTCCGGTAAGTGTCGGGTTTTGCTCGGCGTCCCTCGCAAAAAAAAACTCACGGATTAATTCATTTATCGCAGAGGAGACAACGTCAATGGGTGCGTGAACACTATAGGATGTATGCATACAATGAGTCGCTGACCGGCGTTCCAGTCTCGACGCAGATGACCGCACACCGGATCCAGACCGGATGTTGAGGTCAGTTAGTTTAGTCCCCGGCGCAGCGCAGCGACGACGTTCCATCGCCGGCTCACCGCGATACACACAGCGCATACTTCCACTCCACGGCGACGCTCAACCACGTTCGGAGTCTCCTGACCTCCGGCTTCGCGTCCCTCCACCACCCGAAGGACTGGTCCCTCACCCACGTGCGCTCTCCCGCCCTCCGGTAAGGCCCCCCCCCCCTTCCCCCAAGTGCCTGCAGTGACGAGCTCCACTATGTTGCAGAGAGGAGTTCGAGCGTATCACAGAGGGCCTCTCGGACGCGCTCGAGTTCACGCGCACGATCGGCCTCGGAAAAGAGAGCCTCAGCTACGAACAGGGCGGCGGGCGCGGCGCGCTCGGCGAAGTCGACTTCTTCACCAGGTCCGCCCGTCCCTCCTCCCCCATCTATCCATCGCCCTTCCAATTCCTGATGGACCTCGCTCTGTTATTCTCTTATAGCCACGAGGGCCTGATGCTAGACTTCGAGGAGGCGATGACGCGCGAGTTCGCGATCCCGTCCTCGCTCGCGTCCCGTAGCGCAGCTGCAGACGGTAACGATGGCCGCACGCGGGCGCACTACAACACGTCGGCGCACTTCCTGTGGGTCGGGGACCGCACGCGCCAGCTCGGCGGTGCGCACGTCGAGTACTTCCGCGGGATCCGGAACCCCATCGGCGTCAAGGTCGGGCCGAGCATGGAGGCCGACGAGCTCGTGCGCCTGCTCGACAGTGAGTATTTCCAGTCTCTTCGTGTCGTTGCTTATTGCGCGTTGCCGTCACCTGGCGCTTGCTGCTGAATGCTGAATGCTGAATGCTGACCGGGACGGATACACAGTCGTGAACCCGGAGAGGGAGGACGGGAGGGTGACGCTAATCACCCGCTATGGGGCGGGCAAGGTCGAGGAGTGCCTCCCCGCGCAGATCAGGGCCGTCCAGGCATCCGGGCACCCCGTCATCTGGATCTCGGACCCCATGCATGGCAAGTGAGTCTCTCCTCCCTCCCCCCTACCCCCTCGCCCCCGCCCTCCCTTCTCTTTCTCCCCCCGCCTCAACAAGAAGCTCAAGCTCACTGGACGCGGGACAGCACGCTGACGTCGTCGACGGGGCTCAAGACGCGCAACTTCGGGACGATCATCAGCGAGCTGACGTCGGCGATCCGGATCCACGCCGCGTGCGGCTCGCGCCTGGGCGGGGTGAGCCTCGAGTTCACGGGCGAGCTCGCGGACGACGGGTTCAGCGTGACGGAGTGCCTGGGCGGCAGCATGAAGCTCAGCGAGGACCAGCTGCCCCTGCGCTACCAGTCGTTCTGCGACCCGCGGCTCAACTTCGAGCAGTCGCTCGGTGAGTGCCCATCTGTTGCGAAATTGTTGATTGCGGGGGGCGGGAGGCATGAGTGGCTAATGCCTTGGTTATAGATGTGGCGTTCCTGATCTCGGACCATTTCAAGAAGGAGCGGACTGGGGCGAAGACGTCGTATGGCGATGTGCTGTACTCGGAGCTCGGAGGGCGGAAGCTAGCGTGACGAGGCACACGATGCTGGAGGAAGGACTCGAATCTGAAAAATGTGGATATGTAGCAGGAAGCCTCTGTCCGAGAAGGCATATACAGCTAATACCAAATGTAGTGGCGGATAAATTAGCTATCACTGGCCTTGAAAGCACAGAACGCGTTTTAAATAAGTGGACCGCGGTAGACCGCGGTTTCATGAGATAACAAGATTAGATAAGATGCAAATGTTCGCGATTGCAATCGGCGTCAACTGCTCGCAGTCCACCCTCTCGTCCGTTCTGCGCTCACCTCTAGACATCCCCTCAAGGCTTAGACGAGACGCATACATCGACATGGCCAGCACAGAAGCAGAAGCCTCAACATCGGAGGCGATTCCCCCCAAGGAGGTGCTCTACTGCCAAGGTGACTGCCCGCGCGCCGTCGCCAGGCTCCAGGAGCATCTCTGACATCGCGTGGGCCTCGACAGTGTGCACGTACCCCATGGAGTTCTGCGAGTTCGGGTCAAGCATTACGCGGTGTAAAGAGTGGCTGCAGAAGACGGACAAGGCGCTGTATGACCACTTCTATTCCGAAGGTACGCCTCTGCCCGGCCATGTAATGGGCACAAGCATGCCTTCGCGCGCAGCACGAGGGTATGCCCCCGCCCCCGAACCTACTGATCCTGACTGTGGTTGTGGTTGCGGGGTTTGGAATGCAGAGGCGCTGCAAGCGAAGATCGGGACGCTGAGCTTGGCGGCGCAGGAGCAGCTGGACAAGGACACGGCGAAGAAGGAGGCCAAGGCTGAGGCCAAGGCGGACGCCGCGCTCAAGAAGAAAATGGTGCGCCTGGAGTTCTTCCTGCCCTTCCCCCCCCCTTCCCCCCCTTTTTTTTTCGAACACACCACTGATTGTGCGCGCTATAGGCATCACAAGTACCAGCCCTCATGCTCCACAATGTGGGGGGACGTTGACGGGCATGCATGCATTCAGGTCACGATCAAGCGGATAGAACGGAACAAGCGCAAACACGTAACCGCCGTCCACGGGCTCGAGGCGTTCGGTACGGAGCCTTCCCCCTCCTCCCCCTCCTATGTCCTGGTCCACATCTGAGTTTACGCAACCCTGTAGATGTCGACTTGAAGAAAGCCGCGAAGTTCTTCGCGCAGAAGTTCGCGACGGGCGCCTCCGTCACGAAGAACGCGCAGGGCCTCGACGAGATCGTCGTCCAGGGCGACGTGAGCGGGGACATCGTGGAGATGATCGAGGATGGCGTGGGGCTCCTCAAGAACGTGCCGAAGGACAATATTGTAGAAGTAGAGGAGAAGGGGAAGAAGGGCAGCTGAACGGCTCGCGTCCCGGACGTAGGGAGAGAAGATGTACTATCATCACATTTGGTGAGTTCTCTACGCCTGTAGCTATACAAAGTGTGCTTATACGGATGTTGTGCTAGTACTATACTGTCAATATTCACGGAAACAACGCTTTCTGACACAGAAGGTGGTCACAAACCACGCGCTGCGAAGAGCGAAGAGCAGCGCAACGGCTCAGTGGCCGGCGGTCTTCATGGGGCGGTATGGCTCTTCCAAATACTTGATCTCTTCCTCGGTCAGCTTGATGTAGATCCCCCCTGCCAACGGTCCTCAGATTGAAAAATGCCAGCTTCATGATGCATGGCGAAACTCACCAACGATATCCTTCAAGTTGTGGAGATTCGTGGTGCCAATAATCGGTGCAGCAATAACTTGTGCGGCGTCATCAGGTCCTGTCATCATCTCTGAAAACTCAGTCGAGTTGATCACCCACCACTCTTGGACGTCTCCCATGCAAGGGTGACATGCGGCATACTGATACCTCTTGTTCGCGATCTCTTCAACACTAGGCACCAACGAGCACACAGGTAAGCAAAGTCGTCACGTTTCCGTTTCCGTTTCTTGCATGGACTCACCGGTTGACGAGAGCTTCAAGCGAAGGGTTGTCTTCGTAGTTCGCCAAGAATCTGCGTTGCAATCAGCCATCGGCTCACCTCCAACCACTGGGTATATGTGGACCGCCTTACTCGTCGCTCTCGCCGCGCTTGTTATCCTTGGAGGCGTTCCCCCATGGCCGCCGGGGCAGGCTGCGCCCGAGCGACGACCACGGGATCGCGGACACGCCGAAGTGCTGCGCACTCCTCTTCGCGGTAGATCAGCCTGTCGTGGTTCTGCATCGAGATGAACGGCGTCAGGTTGTGCGCGATCGCGTAGTCTGCGTCGTGCGTCGTGCGTCGGGTCGTGTCCGTCAGCGTCAGCGTCAGGTATTGCTTTCTCATCGAGCAACCTGTAGCAGTGGGGCGTACTACATACTCTGCATGGCATGGGCTGCGGTTGCGCGCTTCAGGTGAGTCCCCACAATCATAATTAGGTGGATGGGGGCAGCCACTCATATTCCCAGGCATAGCAGGAGCTCATGCCGATGTACCGCACGAGGCCCTGCTGGACGAGCTCGTACAGTGCGTGCATCCGATATCCACCAGGAACGCGCAACTCACACTGCAGGACGTCGATGTAGTCGAGCTGCAGGCGCTGCAGGCTGTCCCGCACGCTCGCATAGATATACTGTGTGCGCCAACAACACAACCTCTCCATCAACCCGCACCGCACCACCCCTGCTGGAACGGACGGGGAGACCGAGTCCTGACCTTGCGGCTCATGCCGTACCGGTTGACGTACCCCGCCCTGTCCGCGGCGTCCCCGTCCCTCAGCACCGTCGCCCCGCCCTCGCGCACCACAGGCGTGCCGAACTGCCCGCCCAATGCCCATCGTCAGGTTGAAGCGAGAGTTGAGAGTGGGGAAGGGACATGGGGGGAGAGGGGACGGACCTTGGTCATGACGACGATCTCGTTGCGCGGGAGGCCGAGCACCCTGTGGCCTGATGGCCTTGCCGAGGATGGCCTCGGAGAGCCCGTTCGAGTACACGGGAGCGGGGTCGAACATCTGGATCCCGCACGCGTACCTGCCTCCCCCGCGTCCGTGTCAATGTCGCCATTACACGGGACCAGGGAGGGAAAGAGAAGGGGTGAAGGACGGGGGGGAAGAGGGGAAAGAGGAGGGGGAAGAGGGGAAAGAGGAGGGGGAAAGGGAGGACGAGAACGCACGCGTATCTGATGTGGCGGATCGCGGTGTCCTCGTCGAGGAGCCACTGCCAGCCGAGCCACTCGCCGCCGCCGCAGGTCATGCACCCGAGGATGACCTTGGACACCTTCAGGCCGGACTTGCCCAGGTAGACTGTTGGTGTTTTGATGTTTTGTCAGTGAGCCCGCCGCCGTACGTGTGTTGTCGTTGGACAACGTTAACGCTCGCTCGATGAACTTGGGCTGCACATACCGTACGACGCCTGCGCCTGCTTGCTCGGAAGCTCTGGGATCGTCGTCGCGTCGGACCGGGGCCGGGACATGGCCGGTCAGACTTCCTCGCTCGACTCGTTCACGAGCCACTTAGCATGACAGCTTGCATATATGCCGTTGGGATTTTATGCGGAACAGGTAATTGTGCGCAAACATCCGACCGGAAGCGGGCTCGCTGCCGCTGCCGCAAGTCCATACGCGTTCAGATGCCAGCGTAGGTAAGGTCATGGGGGGCACTGACTCACCTGTGCGCTGCGCCGCTCAAGCTTCCTTCCAGACGTTCCTGCGTGAACAGTCAGCAAACCTGGGGGAAGCGTCTGCAGGTCGGGATCGGGAGTCGCTCATGACCAAACAGCGCGGATACTGAACGTGGTACAACGTAACAAATAAGTGACATCGACAACACAACGATAACTATCTGCATGAAAAAAAAGAATACACGGATATCTACACTACAGGCACTACGTGAATGGTAAACTAACAAATCGGCATGCAGAGCGTCCCAGACTGGCCAAAAGATGGGTAATATATACGGAATGACAAGGAGCGGCACGGCTACACTAACGGTGTGAGGTGCGGTGCCAAGAGAAGACGCGTGAGGATCATAAGCGAAGGCGTACATGCGGTGGTGTCGTACAGGATAACGTTGCATATAAAGTAACGGAGTGGATGCGAATGCGGAGGGGATGGGGATGGGGCTCACGAGGGATGATAAATAAAGGCAATAAAAATAACGTAGACCGCGCCAAACTGTCGCGGTAATCGGCTGTGGCAGATACGGGCACAGATGTGAGGCTGCCGTAAGGGGATAGAACCCAGAATTAACGGATTGGAGGTCCAGGCGGCCGCCAGAGCTCAGAGGAAGACCACGGTCTCGACTGTGGCCTGGAAAACGGCATCGTGTCCGTCCGTGTTTCCAACAGAGGTGAGGACCATGGTCTCAAAGTCGAACCCTTTGACGTCCCATCTCTCATTCCCTCGGGACACCTTGGCCCGTCGTGCGTGCTGTGGGCGGGGAAAGGTAAGCGCCAACCCTGGAACGCGACCACGTGACCGATACTCACTTCCCAGAACGACGCGTAGCACTCGACGACCTTGCAAGCAAGCTCCCAGAACGTGACGCAGCGGCCTGCGATCGTGGTTGGCAGACTGTATGTACTGGTCACGTGGCTGTATCCAGGCCACTATACGCGCGAAACAGGTCACTGGTCAGTCAACTGGCCGAGCCCCAATTTACCAACGGGACAAGAGACCTACCACGATGCGGAACTCCGCCTGGTTCTGCGGGACGGGCCAGTCGAACGCTGGCTCGTTTCCTCGGCGGAGGAGCGACGGGGACCCACGTTGGATCTCGTGGAAGGAGATGCCCCGCGCCTGCCCGTCGAATGCGAGGGCGACTTTGGGCCATGTGTAATAACGCCCCGGAGACGGGTTGAGTGGTCGCCGTGGGATGGGAATTCGCTTGCCGCAGGCAGGAGAAGGGCCCTGCGGAGGAGTGTACCGCCGTTGCTCGGAGGCCAGACGGGCGTCCTTGCTTGGGTAGGGCAGCCTCGCGTCGGTCACCAGGCCTTTGAGGCTCGACTCCTTCGAGATGATCATGGCGCGAGGCATGGCGAGAAATAGAGAAGTTGAAGAGTGAAGTTGAGGATGCACAAGCAAAGGAAGACAAGATTCGTAGCGTTGGGTTGGTGGTCAGCAGCGACTCGAGGTCTGTGAGGTTTTATAGACATACCGTACGCTTTCGCGGGCATCGTCGCGCCTCAGCAACCATTCAAAGCGTGCGGCAACCAAAGCGTCGTAGCTATGCCATGGAACGGGGAGAGCCGCGCAGATAATGGCGAGGCGCACCTGCAAAGAGCCGGCATGACGTAGGGGACGACTCACCTCACACCGCCTTAGGTCAACGGGCCAGGAACGCCAAAGGGACGACCATTGCCTCCCGCTTTGCCACACTCGCAGGCAAAGCGGCGCGTGGTTGCAGCAATCAAAGCGAGCGCGCTTGGCGGGGAGACAGGAAAGGAAGCACCTGGTGATGTGTTAGGTCACCAGGATATCCAGGACAAACGCACCTTTCCAACTGTTTTACTGGGATAACATAGGCGGATAACATAGCAGTATAATCCCGCCTTTGAGGGATTACTTTGAGGGGTATAAAGCAGGCCGCTTGTTGCCAAACACATGGTGCACGGCCTTGCTTTCACCGAGAACAAGGGAGCATGGTCGGGGACTGCTGCCGACTCCAGGGCCGGCTTGAGTGCAGGTGGACGCCCAAAAGCATTCCACTTCGCCTGCGACGCTATTTGAAGAAGGAACATACGAGTAAAGAGGACGCTCTGCTAGCAAGATGAGAGGGAAGAGGAGGGGAGCAGTGAGCAGTGGAAACGAGCGCAACTCGGAGCCTGGGTGCATTAGCAGGACCCCGGAAACTCCAGTCGAAGATCACATGATGTATCGCGTAGATAAGTGATAAGATTACGAACCTAAGCGGACGTCTTCCGGACCCACGGCGCAGTGTGCTTCGCAGGTCGACATCCAGCAGGTGCTTAGGCGGTGGAGGCAAGGAGGAATAGCGAACCTGACGCACGAGGACACTTCTTATATACCTCCACAGGAGCCGTTTCGAATACGAAATCGCAAGACCGAGCAATAACGCGGCGCCCTGCAAGGGATAATGATGTTCCGGATGGCTCGGATGCAAAGGCAAGTTGTTCCATAACTTGCGCCCAGTGCTCTTATATTATTGATTGTCTCTCATTATAGGTCCTTACTCGATCATGGTATATAAGAGCTCCAGGTTTCCTACCGACTTACATCTTTCCTTAGCTCCTCTGAAGTTGCCCCGTCTCCCACTTGCTCACAAACCTCGCATATCACTGTGAATCGGCATGGTAGTCCCATAGACGATATAAGATTTTGGTACGCATTTCGCTCCGATTGTCTATGCTGGCCATCGGCTGTTTCTAATGAACCTCGTCATCTGTGCCTTAGAGATGGCGCACGCCTCCTTTGCGAAGTTCCGAACCCTCGCCCAGGCTGGGCATAAGAGTCAAGCAAGACCTTCCTCTCACTGTCAGTGAACTACTGTATCCCATATACCATTCCGACGCGTTTGAGCAAAGTGGCCAAGGTATCCATTCCTTCGTAGTCCTCAGCCTCGAGGTGCCAGCACAACCTCTTTGGCGCCCAAGCAACCCCAACGGCCATGCCTACTCACATACGCTGGCCCGTGCGTATCCGTCCGTCATGAATCAGTCCTCCCGGCACATCCCCTTCCAGATATTTTCCAACAACCTGTTCACCTCCTCCGTCACGTCCCTCCACTCCTCGAACCCACACCCATCCCGTGGGACCGGCATGTCGCGCTCGCTCACAATGCAGAACCGGTCCCCTGCCCACGGCCCCCTCCCGAACCGCCCCACGAACTCCTCCCCGCAATACTCGTCCGCGACGCTCGGGTCAATGGAGTAGCACACGCGCGCCAGCATCGCATGTGCCAGCGATACCCGGTTGTACACCCGCCCGAGCTCGACGAGCGCCGCCTCGCGCACGTACTCGCCCTTGACGAGGTTCAGCAGCACGTTCGGCCCGGGCGCGTACGTCGGGCACTGCGAGAGCGTGCCGACCATGGCCCGGTCGCGCAGCTGCACCGTGTCGCCGCGCTCCTCAAGGAGCCACTCGGGGCCCAGCCGCGCCCACAGCTCCATGCACACCCACCGGGGGGCGAACATGAACTTGTTCTGCCTCGCGGCCTCGCTCTCGTAGAACTCCATCGCGAACTCGTACAGGCAGCGCTCGAGGATCACGTTCGGGTCGCTGTCCGGGTCCTCGGCGCGCGCGCGGATCGCCCACGGGTCGTCCTCGGCGCGCACCTTGGTCTCTGCGATCTCCTTGATCTCCTCGTCTGTGAGCATCCCGGGGGGCGCTTGGTCCGTCGCGTCCGTCGCTTCCCCGAGGCAGACGAGGCGGCAGCCGGCCGCGCGGACGTAGTACCGGGCGAGGCCGTCGAGGATGTGCCGCTTCCCCACGATGAGCAGCCGCTTGCACCCGAGCGCGAAGCAGATGCACGAGACGAGGTTGACTCCGGGCTCGTCCTTGTCGTTCAGGATTTCCTGGAAGACCATGTCCAGAACCTCTGTCGATAGCTTGCCGATGCTCCCTCGCTGCTGAGCGACGGGCCCCTGTTCTAGCCACTCGTCCACGACGCTGGACCCGCGGAGCGTGGTTAGTGGGTGGTCGAGCATGAGAGGTACTAAGCGATAGTTGAGCACGCACTCTGATAAACACGGGGTCTGAAGGGATCTGTATACGCCCATCATATCCTCGAAGAAAAACTCCACAAGCTTCGAGCCGCCCGCTAGCCCGCATTCCCTTCGATCAACGTTGATCCTGCGGAACGCGAGGCAGGCAGGAATTGAGGTTGAGAGTCACGACCCAAGTACAGTAGATCTAGAGATGTACTCACAGTTCCCAGATCTGACCCATTCTGTTTATAACCGTGTGGTTGGAAAGGTGTTGGGATGGAAGAAGCCAAGCTTGAGTTTCAAGGGCGCGGAACTGGGAAAGACGGTGGTCGGATGCGCTAAGGGAGTAGTGACTATTGCGATCCGTCGTGGTGGTTGAGGACAGAGTCTCGTTTAAGCTTTCTCTCGAACCGCAGTCAATCCGGTTCATGTAATACGAGCAGTTGGAATAAAGCAGCCGGCTGACGTCCCAACTCGGCGAACAATAGCTTTCCCTAACGTGTGCGAAGTCCAATGGGAGTTAAAACCTGTAGAGCACAGGAGTCCTTACATATATAGCGGTGTGACTCGACATCACAAGTCTGTCTCCTCGGGGCCGTATTGCATGGTCAACAATTGACTCGACTGGATGCCATGTGTGGGTCGTCCTGACGCCAGGTTGAGGACGAATGTCGTGCAGCCTGAGCTCTATATTGACTCCCGCGACGCAGATGAGGCGGTGGCCCATCCCCGCGCGTGCACCGCGCGAGGCCAACAGATCTAGAGAGGAGCCGCTTCAAGTTGCAATTGGATGCGACAGGAGTGCCTCGATCGTCGTGGTCGCGGTCTCCGACGTCGGGAGTGGGATCACTGAGTACGCATGTTCGTATGCCCTCCTGAAAGGCTACCCGCGGGAGTTGCTACCCGTGGGCGCAGTCTAGGACATATGCGACATCCCTTAGGGCTCCGACAGCCAAACGTCCACTTCTCTGTCCACATACATCAGTCGTCGGACGTCGGAAACAAACAGGGGACACACCGGTCACTTTGAAGACCAGAGATGCATACGTAGGGAGTGGACGACGTCCCTCAAATCGTCGGAAAAGAAGAATTCGCCGAGCTGACATTGAAGTCCCCCTCGACTCGCTCTCTCTCAGATGCACGTTTATCGTGCGTGACAAGTGAGCGCTGTGTCGCGCATCATAGAGCAGGCGGGCTACGTACGCTATCATGGCTCGCCGGCGTGTGGGAGTAATCTTAGTGCTAGCATATGCTTCGCGTGGGCGGGGGTGGGGGTGATTGAGAAGAAAACGCGATAAGCAAAATCAATGATCATCGACCCCTTGATAGGCCTACGCCGCACGGACGGATGCGTGCAGACTAGAACCAGCGCGTCTGACTGGGTATGAAAAAAATCCAACAAGTGACCCAAGTTTCACAGCAACAATAAGTGCATCGAAGCGTACATTCGACTGTACTAACCAATAAAGATATCTCTAGTAGGATACCGAGTGTCTCGTGCGAAACGATGCGTGAGCAATCTAACATGCAATCTAGAGTCTAAAGCGTGGATGATGGTGGCGATGATGACGAGTAGGAGGAGTAGGAGTAGCAGACGAGGACGAGTAGGAGTAGGAGAGAAGGAAATGAAGAGGAGGAGTAGGATACATAGAAAGGAGGAGGAAGAGACGAGGATCGGGGATGCTACCCAGGACGGAAAGAGGGCGAGGAGGGGGGTAGCACGAGTGAGGGAGAGCGAGTACAAAAATATGCATGCACAGGAACGATAGAGAAAGCTATGGGAACAAAGGAATGTCGTCGACGATGGGGGGGATTACGATTACGCCGGCGCGGCACGCTTGGACTTGGCACGGATGGCTTTGCCATAGCGGTAGAAGAGGAAGGGGATGGGGATCTAGACTGCCATGTTAGCGACCTCGTTACTTTACAACGATGGGGAGGAAGGAGAGGGACGCACCATGCCGAGAGAGATGAAGCCCCAGACGGACGCCGCCCAGCCGTTGCCGAGGTTGTGGTACATCGCGGTGATGAAGAGCGGCATGGCGGCGCCCGACCCCGAGCGGATGACGGTCTTCGCGGCGAGCGCGGAGGCAACGTAGCCGGGGAACGCGTCGATGAGGTATGCGTTGGCGGAGAAGTAGATGATAACCACTACGCGCACAAAGACGCAGTTAACGTTAGCACGTCAATGTCATGACACAGCCACCAAGATCACGCGGACAGGACAGGGTACTCACTTCCGAAGCCGAAGGGGATGCCGGACGAGACGGGCCCAACCCAGTTCCCGCCGCCAGGCAGAACCGCGGGCGGGCTCGTCCAGCCGAAGATGAACATGGAGATGGGCACGAACCAGCAGCCGAGCATCATGCCGATAAGACGGTCCTCGGGGTCGGCGTTTCCGCCCTTGGCCGCGGCGCGCCTGAGGTAGTCACGCTCGATGCGCGGCGTGACAAACAGGGCAAGGCCGAGGCCGATGAGGACCGAGCAGAAGGTGAGACCGACGAGGCCGTCGTTCCAGGCGTAGTCCTCGCCGAAGACAACGGGGAAGCTGAAGAAGAACGCATAGAGCAGGCCGTAGATGAGGGCGATGTACAGACTCATGAGGAGCAGGATCGGCTCGGTCACGATCATCTCTGTGGGGCCGGTTAGCCACTAGCCACGCGGACAGATGGAAGGTAGATCTGGCACTTACGGAAGGGACGGAGGAGGGTCTCAGTGATGATCTCGCTCAGCGATGCCTTGAAGAGCTCCTGTTCTGTCGTAATGGTGTCGTCACCCGTCTCCTTCCGAAGACGCTGTGCACGCTTGCGAAGGAGGGCAGGCGCATATGTTTCGGGGAGGGTGATGGTAAAGCAACAAATTACGCCGGCGAAGATCATGTTCACCCAGAGGATCCACCGCCAACCGGCCGTCTCGCCGACGAAGCCACCGATAATGGGTCCAAGGACGGGTCCACCGTAAGGTGCAGCAGCGAAAATGGCGATTGCGAAGCCACGCTCGTTGTTATCCCAGACATCAGAAATGGTACCGCCCGCTAATGTGAGGGGTGCAGAGGCGAAGAAACCGCACCAGAAGCGGCAGATGAGAAGCGTCTCGATGTTCTTCGCAACAGCGCAGGGGATGTTGAAAATGACGTAGATGATACTAGGGATAATCCAGATGGGTCGGCGACCATAGAGCTCGCTCTAAATTTGCGCTCAGTGGGATGCTCAAACGCCTAAGCAAGGACAAAGACAACTTACAAGTGGCGACCAAGCGAGTGGGCCGAGACCGAAACCGACAACCATAAGCGAGACACTGAGGGCAGTGACGACCTCGCCAACGTGGAATTCCTCCTCGATATCATTGAAGTCGCCGGTAACGACGGCGCTCGCGAACGCCACCTGAACGACAGCAAGGGCAGCGACAGCCGTGATATCTGGGAGGACACTGTGAGCCACGAGACGTCGAAGAAAGTAGGCGAAAGACGTACACCATCGGTACCCGTTCGACCAATTTCGCGGATCCTCTGGATCATCCTCCTTCCATGTCACCAGCTTCATCTCCTTGAGAGCGCGAGCCTTCTCAGGATCAGCAATGGCTTGAGGAAGCCGGTAGACACGCGAAGGCACGGGCCGGAGGGCCAGGTCGCCTGGCAGGTAACCTGTCTTCGTAACGGCACGATACTCATCTGTAAGACCACCAGCAGCGACATTGGTGGTTTCGAAAGGGAAGGAGATATCGGGTCGTCGGTCGTCGTGGGACTCATGGGTACGAGTCCGGGTGAGCTTTAAGTTGTGGGGACCATCGTGAACGTCCTTGGGGAGAGTGACGTGGGGAGCCCCGGGTTTGGGTTGTGATGTTACATGGCCGTGAGCGTCGTCGGGGATGGCAATGGTAGACGTTTCGCTATGAGGTACAGACGGCGAGTGCATGACGAACCGAGACCACAAGGGAAAAACAGAAAGAAAAAAGGAGGAAGGGAACGGGAACCGAGGCAACCGAGAATAAAGAACCGAGGATCCTATGCATTTTGCTTATATACGGGCAGCAATGGACGGAGGTGTACGGATGAACAAAGGCTCGCTTGTTTCGGCGCCGTCGGAGGGACTGCAAGGATGAGCAACGCGAACATCCTCCCAAGCCCGGGTAACAGCGCCGCCGGCGACCGGCTTGTCACGATAGACAAGTATGGAAGGTATACCCATTAAATTTTGGCATTTGTAGGTCCGTGTCCGGAATGTTTCCGAAAAGGATGCATTGGAGTGCCACCTTGGAGCCACCTGCGCGCATTCCGTGCCCTCCCGTGAGCATATAGTCGACCGCAGATGAACTGAGGAGACTCACCTAAGCCAACGTACGCTTCTGGGCATAGCTTATGTGAATATGCGTCGAAAGCGCCCGAGAATGCCGGCAACAACTAGAAAACGCGATACGAGACACCCGGAAGAACGTGGAGGAGATGGCGGTGGTCTCGGAAGGAAATGCATTAGACGCCCTCCATGCGGTCTGGACCGGGTGGGCCCGGAACTCGCACAGATGGAGCCTTCCAGATTTGGTGATTATCTCCAAACCCGCCCGTCGCCCTCCGCCAGTCGCACTGGCCACCATCCCGCCCCCTCCCGCCCAGCATTTTCTTCGACGACCCTGTCCAGCCCACTCCTCCGAGGATCTCTGAAACTTACGCCGCTTGGCAACGTGCCTCTCGCTTGCATGCATCCGCCTGACACTTTGTATATTGGCTGGCACAAGCTGAAGTTTTTCAGACTCAGGAGACACGTTTGAGCTTAATCCCAGGGAGCAATACTCCGCAACATTTGTATATTCCATTCCAGCCCGAGCTATCACGCAGGCCAAGATAATCGGTGCCGCGTCCGAGTCCGACACCGCCGACATCGTTGCCCTCCGATACGCCTTCGCGCCGCTCGCGGAATGGCCTAGGGCTGAGGGCTCCCCGACGGATAGTGTGTTCCCGTCAGTCTCACCCGCGCGCTGCTAACGTAAAAACCCCTCTCGGTCTGCTTCCGCGAGAAGCCATCGATGCCTCTTGCCATCTTCTGCGGTATCAACGGAGATCGCTGAAATCTTCGCGGTCGTCCCACGAACGATATGTTCAATCAAGCAACAGTGGACCGACAAGAACCACTCAAGAACCACCGCATACTTAGCCGCAATCCGGTCTTTCAAAATCGCTCGCTCGCTTACGTCACCCACTGCCACCCACTCCCGAAGGCCGCAGCCGATCGATATTGCGAGGACACCATGCTCCAACTCCGACAATGGCTGCAAGCCTCGATCTCGTCACGCCTTATTTCCCGGTATACGCCCCCTCCGATCGCCCTGTCAGTGTCACTCGTTCCGGCGTCCTCGACCATACCATATCTGCCATCCTGGGGGGCAGCAGCCCCGTCCTCGAGCCTGGCGAGGAGTGGCCGCGCTGCGCGCAATGCGAGTCCCATCTCATCCCGTACATCCAGATCAACCTCTCCTGTCATCAGACACCCGAGGAGTTCCGCAAGAAGCTTGGGCTCGGGACGGAGCCGCAGTCGCAGTCGCAGTCGGACCCTGCCAATGGAGAGATTCGCCCGGCTACGGTCTTCCAGGTGCTCGTCTGCGCCGAAGACGAGAGCGTTGCGTGCTTTGACCAGACCGTCGTCAGCGATCTGGAGGGCGGTGCTTGGCGCGTCCGTGTGCTGCATGTGTCGACCATGGATATGGACGCGGTCGAGAAGATGCGTAGCGATATGGACCCGGACAATTTTTTCATCAGCCAGCGCGTCATCACGCATTGGACGCCTGGCCAGCCGGAGATCGAGCACGAGGAGGTGAACTGGGAGATCGACAAAGAGCTGTACGAACAGCACAAACCTGCATGGGGCCTGAAGCTTCTTGGCTGGCCCGTTCGGGGTGAGTGGTTTTGCAGCTCACAATGGCTTGGCGGTATTTACTGACCTTCCGGCCAGGCAAATTCTACACATCCCGCGAAGAATGCTCTGCGGTCCAGGCTGGTGAGACCGCACTCTACGACTGGCGCTGCCTTATCCAGCTTGGCACTCATGAACCGTACAACCCAGAGGTATGTTCTCACAGGGTTGAGGGTAATAGATAAGGGCCAGCATGGCTAAGGCGTTTCGCGTTAACGACGCAGGAGGGCGAGACCGCGCGAACGGCCCTGGAAAGTGTGGGTAACACGTTCGTCAACCAATGCGTGCAGCACCCAGGGGAGTTTAGCATGTCGATAAGCGGCGACTGGTAGCTGGCAACCCTGCGCAGGGGAAACGGTGCCTCCCCCCTGACGTTTCTGCGAATGTATGAGCAATGTCCATGGTCCAGAAGTTCTAGCTTTCTACCCGTATAGCCCCGACCCCAACTATATGATGTGTGGTATGAAGAGTGGCATCCTAATAAACCATCAATACCAAACCTCCTCACGGTCCTCTACGGCTTGAACGCGTTCCACGCCTCGTTCAGCGTGCCAAACACCCCGTTCGCGATCATCCGCTGCTCCAGCGTCGTGTTCTTCACGTTCAGCTACGACCCGAACCCCAAGCAGCTCGTCAGCGTCTGCCCGCCCAGCAAGCCAAAAGCCAAGCCCAGCCGACAAATCTACGCACCTTGTCCGGATGCAGCTTCGCGATCGCCTTGGTATACCTAATCTTGACTTGGCTCGGGCTCACCAGCTCGTGGATCCCGACTTTCTGCCACCCGAGCGCGGGCCAGAGCACCGTGTCCAAGCTCGCGATCAGCGCGCGGACGTTGTTCTCCTTGCCCGCCTTCCACGCGCCCAGCTTCGCGTCCACCGCATCCTTGAGCTCCGCCCTCTGCTGGTCCTCCGCCTCCGCCGCCCGGTTCTGCGCCTGCACCCTGTTGAGCGCCTCCGACGGTGGCGTTGGGACCCTCGGTTTCGGTTTTGGTGTTGGTTTCGCAGAGGGGGGCTTGGGAGGAGGCGCGCCCCTGTTCGCATTCGCACTCGCATCGCTGCTGAGCATGCGCCGACAGCGCCCGATGCCCGTGACGGCCTCCGCGCGCGCGCGCCCCGCGAACTCCGTGCCCGCGACGACCTCCCAGTCCGCGCGCGCGAGCTCCCACTTCTCGCGGCCCTCGTGCGCCTCCGCGCGGCGGCGGAACGCCTTGACGAGCGCGTCCGCGAGGTCGACGCCCGCGCCCTCGTCCTCCCTTGTCACCTTCGCCTCGCGCGCGGGGTGGTACGCGGGGCCGATGAGCGCGATCGCGGCCGTGCAGTCGGCGACGGCCCCGGGGGCGTCGCCGTTCTTGAGCCGCGTGAGCGCGCGGTTGTTCAGGAGGGGCACGAGCAGGAGGTGCTGCGCGGGCAGCGCGGCGAGGGCGGCCGTGTAGAAGGTCTCGGCCTCGCCGTACTGGCCGAGCTTGAACTTCTCGGTGCCGAGCGCCTTCTGCTGCGCGGAGGCGGCGATGGCGGACGGGGAGGCGGAGACGCAGGTGCGCTGGACGAGCGCGGGTGGGGAGGAGGCGCGTGCGGGGGGTGTGGGTCTTGATGGGGCTGGGGCGGCTGGAGCGGGAGTGGACGCTTCGGACTGTCCACGAGAAGGCGTTTTGCGGCGCCACGGTGAGACATACGCTGAAGGCCCATCCTCCGCGAGCAGGTTCCCAGTCTTGAAGCGGGATGCAGGGCTCTCCGCGGGCTGCTGTGGGGGCTCCTTCGCACGCGGGGACGGCTGTCTTGGCTGAGGACGGCTAGGCTGCGAGGGCTCTTCGTCATCTAAGTCTCTAAACCCGCCACTAGCCTGAACGTCGTCGGGGGCGCGTCCGGCTTCTGTTGCGTCCTGCATCCACCTTGGTCGCCCGTTCCGTCGCGGACCATCCTCAGCGTTCGGCCGAGACGGGCCCGTAGCCGTGACACGTTCCTCGTACGCGCGCTGCACCCGCTCCTTGCCCTCCTTCCAGAACGCATTCGCGCGAGTGAACATATTCATGCTGATCTCGCTGGCCTGCGAGATAAGCTTGTCTGCCTGCTCCTGAAGATTCCGCTGCCCATCCGCCTTCAGTGGAGGCGTCCCATCTAGTTGTGGGCGGTCGCGAGTCAGTCGTTGCTGCCGAGCACGAGGAGCATCGACTCCGTCTTCGTCATCTGAGCCGTAATCCACTCTCCGTCTGGGTCCGCGTTGCTGCCTGCGTTGAGGCTCTTCCCGATGCTCGCGAGGGGGCGACGACGATGCGGCACCATTCGCAAGAAGCGTCTCCAGCGCAGCCTGTACGTCGAGGCCAGTATCTGTAGCCGCCAGCGCGATACGGGCTTGTTGCACCGAGAAGCCCATTTCAACTATCTGACCGAGCAGATGAGGCGGTGGCGATACTGCGCGCGATCTCTGTCCAGACTGCGGAAGTTGAGGGGACGGGGTATCTCGGACAATGTGCTTCTAAAATGGGAGATACGGTAAGCTGTGGTTCAAAACGCAGGGTAGCATACAAGCTGGAACAATCCGTCGAAAAGCCGTTAGAAAGCCAGCCTTGCGCAATTACATCCGCGAGACTCCACGCTGGGCGGCGTTCTCCTTTAACTACCCACCATCCGTCATGTAGCCGAAGAGAAGTGCAAGGCCCATGCGTGTCCGTGACACAACGTGCGCAAATTCAACCGACCCAATTGATAATCTTCCACTGCATGTCGGAGGCTCGTGAGGGTGCCCCGGTTACCTACGAATCTGCAACCTAGCCAGACGTAACTAGACGTAGCGCCCTGCGGCTAGATCACGTAGCCACACCTTGGATAGCCCCGAACCTTCGACGTACGCGGACGGTCTGCTACAACAGATAGGCGAACCCCGCAAGTACGCGCATGTAGGTGCGGCTACATGATCTAGCCGCCCATGTCTGTAGGTCTCCCCAACCTCATGAACATACTGTTTGCCCATGTCGGGTCATATGCACTCACAAAAAGCAACAGAAGTAGTCTTATACATACGTACTCCATGGCGTCAGAATCTTCCCAGTTTCTTGGCAGAAACTGAATTCATTGCCATCCTGTGCGAGAGCACCCTGTGGGGAAAGCCCTAGGCTCCGTGAAAACCCCTCTCCTTCCCGGTCTTCGGAAAAGGTCTCGAGGTCCAAGACTATTGGGATTACTGTCATTTATGAGCACCACGACTGCCCATTACACTTTCCAGAGACATAATGGGGGGGCTAAGCATAGCCAAAGGAGGGAGATGGCGCGCGTAGCCGCAGGGTAGGCGGGCTAGCTGGGGTACCCTCACGGACCTCTGACATGCAGTGTTTGCAATATCCGAGACGGAAAATTCTGATATGTAAAAACAGGGAATAACTTACCGCTTGTAGCTGTTCCACTGGCTTTCCCAGATCACCGAGGATATCATCCTCATCACCCGACTGCGCGCCCAATAACCCATCCTCCCTGCCCCCAAAGTCGAAGTCTCCGAGCGTGTCGTTTCGGGGCGCAGGACGAGCAGGAGAGCCGGACTCGAAATCGTCCCAGTCGAGCAGGGTTTGAGCCGCGGACGTGGGTTTCGGTCTGGACGCGGGGGAAGCAGTCGGCTTCGTAGCCGTGAAGTCGCCGAGCCAATCGTCGTCTGCAGGAAAGGGAGGCTGGGGGATTTTGGAAGCTGTGCGGGCCGTCGCAGGCGCACTGGCGAAAGAACCGAACCCCATGTCGTCCAGAGGATCATGGGATGGAGTAGACGACTTCGTGCTGGACATGCTTGATGCACCTCCTCCTCCTCCCAGCGCATCGAGCCCTGCCCATGCGCTCGACATTTGGGTGGCGGGAGTTTTCGTCTGAGCAGCGCTAGCTTGCTTCTGCTTCTCCACGAGTGCAGCCCGTTGCGCTATGGTAAGATTCGCGCCGTGCGGAACCGACCCAGAGGGGAACGATCCCGAGAGCAGACCGCTGAACGCATCGGCCCCCCGTCCACCACCGTTTGGACCGTTGTTGTTCGCCTTCTGAATAGGTCGCGCGGGAACGTTGCATCCGGGAGTGGATGATTGGGCGGGGGTCGTGGCCCGGGTGCTCACCGATGAGGATGAGCCTGCCGCTGTCAGCATGGAGAATACGTCGTTCTGCGGCTTGCGCTGGGCCGACATAACGGGGGTAGCCGCGGCAATCGCGCCCAGTTTTCGAGGAGCCTCCGCAGGCTTGGAGGCTCCAGTTGAGTTCCAGAGGTCGGCAAAGGCGTCGGACATTGCGCAGGTAGAGATTGGATAGTCTGAGAGATCGACTGGATTTTGGGGTCTTCCGTGGTTCGTGGTCGTCAGACGTCGTTAGACAGAAGACCTGTGGTTAAGCAGAAGGAGGAAATACTGCGCCCGCCAACGCGGGGGGTAGGGGCAGCGGAACCCTGGCGATGTTAGGGCTGCCCGGCTGCGCAGCGTTGCTCGACAGAGATGCAGAAAGCGCCCGTACTGGGCGCTCCGGATGATCTTGCAGCGTCCCGAGGACGCGGGTCGCGTCGGGAACCACCCCTTGCTCGTGGCACGCATACAGCTTGCCCTCTTGCATGCTCTCTCTCCGTCTTGTCCGCCTTCTGTCTCGACGACCTTGCACACAATGCTCTCGTAGAACACACTCCGACTCTGCCCTGGGAGACGCAAAACCGTACTACATTACAACGCCTATATTCTATCCTAATGCAGGTACGTATTCTCCCTCCGTGCACTCCCGGGTTTTGCTCAATCGCATTTGGCCCAGCTCCACATATCGGTCATTTGCATTCTCTCGTGGTCGCAGACATCCTCGCACGACACGCCAAACTTTCAAACCCGAACCGACCTGTCCAATTCGTGACTGGCACGGACGAACATGGGCTGAAAATTCAAAACGCTGCCAAAGCAAAGGGGATGGATCCTCTGGCATTTTGTGACGAGCTGAGCGAACATTTCCGCGTATGTGCACACTCCTATTCGTTCGCCGATGCTTTCGGACATTCAAGCCGTTGACACCAAGGTAGAATCTCACTCAAAAAGCCGAGACTAGCAACATACGGTTCACCCGTACAACAGAGCAGCAGCACTGTGACGCCGTGTCCCATCTATGGGTATGTGCTTCCATCTACATCGCATGTGCGCATACACCGACACCATTGCCTCGAAGAAAGAGCTAGACGCGAAGGGGCTCATCTACAAGGGCAGCCACGCAGGGTGGTACTCCGTTTCTGACGAGACGTTCTACCCTTCCATGCAAGTAGCCAAGCATGAGATGGACGGCGTAGAGTACCACATCTCCACCACCTCTGGTTCGCGCGTCGAGTGGCAGGAAGAGGAAAACTACAAGTTCCGTCTCTCCGCCTTCCGAGAATCCTTGGCTGCGCACTTCTCGGCTCACCCGGACGCAATATACCCAGCACAGCATCACACAGATATCCTAGCCGCGCTGGAGGAGCCTCTGGAAGACCTGTCCATCTCTCGCAAACGCTCTCGTCTGTCGTGGGGCATTCCTGTTCCAAACGACCCAGAACACACCATTTACGTCTGGATCGACGCCCTCACGGTCTACCTGTCCTCTGTCGGCTACCCATGGAGGACAACTGGCGGCGACGGCCGGTCCGCAGGCTGGCCTCCCAACGTACAGGTTATCGGGAAGGATATTCTCCGGTACGCCAACCTCTCATTCCACGCATATATGCACCTCGAATACTCATCTTTACTGCAGGTTTCACGCGATCTACTTCCCCGCAATGCTGCAAGCCTTAGGTCTGCCACTTACCACGCGGCTGCTTGCGCACTCGCACTGGACTGTCGACCGCGCCAAGATGTCCAAGTCCGTCGGCAACGTCGCAGACCCGATCAAGGCGATCGACGAGTTTGGCATCGATCTGGTTCGCTACTATCTCGCGCGCGTAGGGGGCCGCTTCAAAGATGACGTCGGTGCGTAACTCTCACATGAAAGTCCCGACGGTTCGCATACTAATGGTGTGCATAGACTGGTCACTGGAACAGCTCCAGAAGCACAGCAGGGAGATCATCTCGCTCCTCGGCAACCTCTTCATGCGTGCCGCGTCCGCAAAGATCATGAAGAAGGTCGCGGCAGTGAAGCAGCCCGACGTGACACTCGTCTCCGAGTCGAGCGCGTTCGCGCCGTTGTTGTCGCGTCTGAAACCGCTCGCGCACGAGGTCGACGTCCAGATCCAGAGATTCCAGCTGGCGGACGCCGTCGAGTCGATCGTACTTGCGTTGCAAGAGGTAGGTCCGTTTCAATTTAGTATGTAGTTTTGCTCACGGTCGGTCTTAACCATCTATATAGGCAAACCTGCTGATGACGCAAGCGGCGCCCTGGGCGAAGGAGACGCCGGTCTCTGCGGCAGCAGACGTCCAGGCGCTCGTATTCGAAACTCTCAGGCAGTCGGCGATTCTCCTTCAGCCGATTATGCCAGGGAAGGCGACGCTGCTGTTAGACTCGCTTGGGGTGCCCGCATCGCAGCGCACCATGACGGATGCTACGTTTGGCAGGGGAGGGCTTGGTGAGATTCGTCCTGGGGGCCGGTTATTCGATGTGGACATGTCGAAGTTGTAGAGGTAATGGTATCTTTCACCCAGCTCACAAGGTTCTTGTTGGAGAACCCGAACCGACCACCGTGAGGGTGGACACCGCCTTTCACTGACAAGTTACAGATGGAGGCCGACAAATGTGTTGAACGTTGGGCGACGAGGATCTTTCCTCTCGAGCTGGAAACATGCGAAGGTGAGGCCCTTTCGTCGCCCTAGACGCGTCGGCTTTACGATGGGGATTGTCGAACTCGATGCCGATGTAGCCGTATTTAAGGGCGCCTCCTCAAAGTCATCCACGGAGGCATTTTGTGAGTCAGCAACTGACGACATTGCAGCCTATCTTGATGTGCACCACGCGGTGGAGTGTGGCCCCGCGCTCCTCAGATCTTCACCTTCACCTGCACAGATCAGTAGGTCTAAAAAGATTCGGGGAGCATAGGAAATCGAACGGGAGCAGATACTTCGCAACACACCGTGAGTATAATCAACCCTGGCGGTGTCGGAGGTGGGGCCACCAAGGAAGTGGGTGCGGCCTGATCGAGATCAATACCAAACACCGATCAGTGGGGCAAAACATTTAGGGGCGGACCGTTCTCGTCCGTCGCGGGTTAAGTATCTCCTCGACGACCTCCGTAGGCGCGCTGCAGTGGGACAAGCAAATGTGCACCCCTGTGTCGTGTGCAGCACTCGAACGCTCCCCTCATGAAGGTCTCTCTGTCGCCTCGAACGCAGGCAGCTTCTCTCTCGACCACCACGCGATGGGCCGCCCCCAAGCTGCATATGGTTGATCCCACCTCACTTCACGTCCTCTTTCCGCGAGCATCTCTAGGGCTAGGTCAGACTTGGGGAGCATTTCTCATCGGAACGGCCATCTGCGTATTGTGAGCATTCCATCCTGTCTCGTTTGTGGGTTCTCGGAGCTTACGGGTGTGTCCTAGTTTGAACGTGTTTGCGTTGATACTCGCATACAAGTATTTTACCCTATATCCGACGGATGCCCGGTTCCTCAGATGGATAGTCATCATAGTCCTGTGCGTGGACTCCTTCGTTTTACCTCGGTGGTGTCCTGACTCCGGCGTAGGCCCATTGATTTCTTCCAGACCTTCGTAAACGTCTGCACGTGGTACGTATCGCGGGGTTTCTCGCCCACTTCGTTGTCGCCTTCAACCGTCACGTCGACTGACGCCGCATCAGCTATTGGCATCTCGTCACGAACCACGCAGACCCTGATTCTCTCATTCTCGAGAACTGGTGAGTCGTATTCGACCTGGGACCAAGTCAATGATATCCACGCGGCGGTCCAGGTCTTTTGTCGCGTTCGGCCCTGCTTGCGTAAGTGATGAGTCGCTCGTTTATGTCCTTTTCTCACTCATTGAAACATGGAATCTATAGGTGGTGACCATCATCCTCTGCCAGCTGTAAGACCATGATTCCTTCCTTCCTTCCCTCATGTTCAATGCCCGCTGAGTCGACCACTCTCAGGTTTTATGCCCATCGAGTGTTCCGTTGTATGTGTCTCTCAACCTCGGATGTACACGACATTCTTACATGCTTCTAGTGGGTGGTCTTTACCGGTGGTGCGCCTTCCTGGCGGTCGGTATCTTCGATTATCCATTGTGCAGTTCAAGTCAAGTCAAAATTGATTATTTCATACCTACAGGTCCTTGGAATGATGACTTCTTTTGGTCAGTATCATCTCCCTAACGGCATTGGCGTCCCTTGTCTTACACCATGTGATGATCATCTAGGAATTGGAAATGGTATGTAGATATACCCACCTTCTGCTTTTCGAACTTGAACTTAACTTCTGGATTAGCATTGACAATTGAATCGTAAACGTCCAAGCAGGTCTTTCTTAGTGTTGTATATTAACTTGCACACCCTTCCTAGCGTTCTCTTGCCAAACTTCCTTGGGTTACAGCCCCTCATGGTTTGTCGACTCCGACGCTCCGCATTTAGTGACGTTTTCCTTTTTCCTGATGATTTCAATCACAGTGGATGCTCGCGAGCATATACGGGGCGATCATGTCCACGGATGTGATATTGTCATGTTCGCTCGTGCTCATGCTGTGGCGACGACGAAGTGGCCACAAGGAGTGCGCGTCCGCCCAAGTCCCTGCTGCAGACGAAACAAATGTTAATGCAATTACGAGCAGGACAGACACCGTCATTGCAAGCATCATTGCGTACACAATCTCATCCGGTATGTCATATATGATCTTGTCTGTTGTCTTCAGATTGCTTACGCTTTCTTCAGGTGTCCTGTTCACGTAGGTGCTAGTGTGTCCATAACACCAGATCGAGAGATTAATGTTCGGTCAACAGGTGCCTTGGAGTCCTCCTCTTCGTATTCGTAAGCTCCAGATTGACTCATTCACGCACATGACGCGCTAATCGCGTGTCAGGCCCTCGTCGAACACGGAAATCTCATTTTCTGCGCGATACAAGCATTTGGCGTACAAGGCGCGTGTCCACAGTCGTCCGCTCGATCGCCACCGTCGAAGGCTGACTGAATGCTGCTATAGTGTACTTCCTCTCGATGTTAACAGCGTACGTTCGACCCCTTCACAAGGTCGCCGCCGGCGGACATCTGCCTCACACGTGATGATTGATTCCCCAGACTTATTCTCCGGAAAGCGTTTGCGGGCCGCATGAGGAGGGATGACGAGTTGCCCACGGCAGCATTCAACCTGAAGGACGACCAGGACGGCCGAAGGCGTAATAGACATGAGGTAGGACCCCGCCATTCCTCCCACTGAGCTTCACAGACGGCCTCACCGGCTTCTGTCCCTCGCCATCTTAGGATCCGCCAGAACGCCCGAAGTTGTCGACCATCGCGTTCGTACCTGCGATTGGGGCCAACAGTATGGGAACTACCTCGGCGGGGATGGCGTCGTCCACGATGGGCCAGGGCAGCTCACAAGACGCCTTCGAGTCGAGAGATCAGACCGCGATTTCCGTCTGACGTGGAATTGCTTTTGCATAGCCTCGGGTGGTCGGACATTTTCGAGTTGGACTCTTGCATTTGCATCGCATGGTTTTGATACCTGTCAGTTGTATTTACCTATAATTCCTGTGTAGCCTTATAAATGGATCGGGGACTTCCAATTCGCCAGCCTCGAACGTTTCGGGACCATCGGAGGATGAGGACGATGATCAGTCGGTTCCGTATCGCACTCGTGAACGGACTTGCCGTGCTGAGACATAGGCAGGTGTAGAAGAACGTGATGGAGAAGGCCAATACTGGATGGAGACAACTACGATACGGACAGTGACTTGGTCAGTCGCGAAGGAGAGGTCGAGCTATGTTCGCAAAACAGGAAGTGCGTCGACCATTCTCGGTCTGATGTCGTCCCTTGGGCAGCAACCACTCCATGCTGTGGGCAAGCCAACTCTACCCCGAGCTTGATATGATGGATGCTCTCACCGTGATCCTTATACAGTCCTCCATCCTCCGTGCAGCTGGTCATCCATCCACCTTTGTATGTCGTCCTTCTCACACTCGTGACTTATATCCTCCCCCTGTTCTCCGAGAACAGCATCCTCCCGCGGCCATGAACAATGCCATCATAGAACATACAACATGACCATCATACACATACAACATGAACCCAGTTTGAGAACGTACACATAAATCATCATTATCGGTTCATAATCACGACTTGAATCCAGATAACCGACGGACGATATACGCAACCCACGCCAGCACACTTCTGAACCAGCCCCGACGCACGTGGTCCACCCAAGATATCGATATCTCCGCAGGACGCCGGACTCTCGATTGCGGCTATTCTCTTCGTGCCTCCTGTGATGCCACGACATTCCCTAGCGAAGCTACCATGAGCATGGTTTAATCTCTAAACACGAGAACAAGTCACGCACGCTTTCTCAGTGATAAACTCCACGACGAGGGTCGTGCCCGGGTTCAACGGACACGGTGTGCAACGTAGCTCTATGGACGGCGGGGCAGGAAGCCTGGAGGTCCCGGCGGACTGCGACCAGGCAGGACGGAAGACCTTCGTGTTGGTCTGTCCAGTCTTCAATGTCGTCCTCCTCGCAAGAGTGGCTATCAACTGCGGCTCCGTGGGGGGCCGTATACTTGAGTCCGTGGGGGACCAGACGAGCCCAGTGCGGACCTAGATGGCGGCGTCCCCCAGACGGGGCTTGTCCAACGGACACTGATGTCGAACATCGTCCTACATGGAGGTCTACTCTTGGCATGATTGAGGGGATTATCTCATTCGCATTCTCGTCTGGCTGGAACGTGAGGGAGATGAGGGGCGAGCCGGTCCAGGGGAGAGTCATGGGAGAAACAGAGACAAAACGTAGATGCGTTGCGGTGTAGAGCGCCTGTATGTTGTTTCCAGGAACGCGGAAGGGCATGAGGACTCCAAGGTTCAGGGGGAGGTATAAGCTATTGCTCGCGTCGGGGGCGAGAGTATCGGGTGGAGGGCGATGGGCGATGTAGAGCTTCTTCTATATTCAATGAACTGGCTGACCATCCACGATGAAGTAGCCATTTATATCAATGTTGAGGTGGACGAGACGACCTTCGCCTGGGTAGAGGTTGTAGAGGAGGCGTGATGAATCTAAGTTGCCACAACAGGGAGTTAGGCGGAGCCCAAGGTGGTCTTCCTCTTCGTTTAGCCAAAAAAAAGATCGCGATTGTACCCTGGGGCAGCTCGATGACATGAATGTGGGCAATGACTCCATATGGTGTAACAGAGAGTGTTGGTATCAAGCAAGGTTCTGCATTAGATTCAACTGTCATCTAGGGTCAATCCGAGACAGTCAGTGGGTGTTGGAACCCATGATGTCGGGTAGTCACATACCACATGCGACACATCTTTGGACCGCCGAGTGACAAAAGTTAAAGGGGAGAACCGCATCTGTGATGAAATGCTGAATGCAAGAGGGGACAGTGCAAAAGGTAGTGCTGCAGGGTCCGGTCCCGGGACTGGTCCGGGACCAACCCAAAGACCGGGACCGACCTTGAGAGGACCGGACCGGGACCGCAAAATTGTCGGTCCTGTCCCTGGTCCCGGTCCCAGTCCGCCGCTCATGAGAGGCATGTAAGGACTTAGGAGGACCGGTCAAGGACTGGTCCTTAAACATCTCAAAGGACCGGTCCTTGGTGGTCCTTGGTAGTAAATATGGCGTCTAACAAATAGGTTGTGAATATATTTATCAATTATTTCTGACAACTTGCACATGCGCGCGTGAGGTCCGACCTCCCGACAAGGTACTGTACAGTTTCGGAGTTGCGTAATACAGGATCGCAGATCAGGAACTGGAAGAGAAGTAGCACCACACACAGGGAAAAGATTCCGATACCCTGGACGCTGATCCTCTTGCCTCCTACAGACGCCATGCGTGCGACCACAGACGCTCCCGGCACATCCACCAAGCGAAAACGCGCCGAAGAGAGCCCCGCATCTGATGCCAGCGATAGTGACAGCGACAAGGATGTCATCACTGTGACACGGAGCGGGTGGAACTCCAAGGTGACGGAGAAGAAGAAGGAAGCCGCCAAGCAGAAGGACTCGGCGGCTGCGAAAAAGAAGCAAACCAAGTCAACCAAAAAGGCAAAGCAGGTGCGCACTGTGCGCGACGAGAGTGATGATGAGGGGAGTATGGCAGATGATGAGGCCGAGGTCACAGTCAAGGTTGGGAAAGGGAAGCACAAGGCTTCAGGTGATGGTGAGGGGGATGCAGTCACAGTGCGTCAGCTGCAATGGTCCAAAGATGGTAGACAGCAGACTGACGTACCTTCAGATCGAGTTAAGCGGTGACAGCGACCTTGAGATCACAATTGACAGGAAGACGCAGATGAAGATAGAGCACGTGCGAGACCTCCGTACCATGTTTACCGACCCACCAGAGAAGAGAATGGTGAACCGCGACGGGGTAAAGAAGCAGGAGAAGGGTCGATGGTGCATGCTGTGTCAGTGTGTTAGTATATCAATGAATGGATGATCACAATCACTTACGAGGTTTGACAGAGACAATAAGAAGTTGAAAAAGGCTGTAGGGGACGGAGCAGGCTGGTATTGAGGTGGGAATTCGACCTGTCGCCGCCACATCTGCGTGGTGCACTATCCAGAATACCAGAAGAGATGCAAGGAGGCGGGAATCGAAGAGAACTGGTTGGCCGTCCCGACGGACATTCTCGAGGCGCGCAAAGTGAAGGAGGCAGAGGAGAAGGGAAAGAAGGGGGGTCAGTCAATGCTGGACAGCATCATGGTTAAGGTTCAGGTTCTGACCACGTTCTCGTGCAAGGGAATCCTCGATGCCGTGACCCAGCATGTCGTATGCGGTGACCAGGTATGTGACACATTGCCACACTTGCCGGTCACTTTCACAGAAGCAGTCCCTCTCTCGCTTCCTTCGCTCATCTCTCTGGCAGGCTCTCTCTATCACAGACAACGTGTCCTTCCGCAACTGTCTTGTGGTTATGCGACCGAAGACATCCAAGTCCGAGCTCCCATCGCACGCGAGCGTCCGTGTCAAGATTGGGAATGATTTTGTCAACTACTTCGACATGCTCAAGCACGACATCGCCGCGGCTCCTGGCAAGGTCGCCTCACTTTGGGACATGTGGACGGCGCCGCAGACATCGGACCCTTTCATGGGTCTGATTGTGCAGTGGATACAGGTGGACGTTGAGGGCACATGGAAGTTTCGGGATGAAGTGGCTGCTTTTTGCAAGGTCTTCGGCAAGCACAATGGCGACAACCTCAGCCGATATTTCGTTGGATTACTTGATCATGCAGGGATAACCTTGAGGAAACACAATAAGGTGCATATAGTTGCTTGATATTGACCTTTCTCAACTTAACGGTGTCTATAGCTTGGGTATATCACGAACGACAATGTGTCAAATAATGGGACAGCTGCTGCCAAGACTGAAGCTCATCTCAGGTGCTGTGGGGTAGTGGGGGACTTCGAGGCAAGATGCAACATGCTGGGGTACGTTCACTGTTCTTGTACCACAGCACACTTTCTTCCGAGTCTTCCAGCTGACGTTTAGACAGATGCTTTGGCCATATCATCCAGCTTGGTGTCGAAGCCTTCATGGCCAAGATCACCCAAGTCGCCATTGCGGAGAACAAGCAGGCGATCTGGGAATACGATCCCAGCGACCCACAGAGCCTCATCAATGGTGGACTGGACATCATCTCAGTGATTCGGACTCTCATTATCAAGGTGCGTACCTGCCATTCATGTGTGCTATGTTACTTTTCGGCATGTGTTCTCACCTTCCGTCAAGATTCAGGCATCAGGCCAGAGGAAGCAAGTCTTTGATGAGTTCCAGATGGCAGACGTTATGCAATCTCGACCACTGGCCCTCATCATGCACAACAATACGCGATAGGGCAGTGCGTTTGGCATGTCAAATCGGGTATATGATCTGCACAAGGTATGTTAGATCTCTGATAAATATATTTTGCTTTGCTCACCGCCCATCCAAGTTCGTCGACTCATTTGTTTTATGCGCTGATGCCTGGTTCAGGCCCATTACCACGATCCGCAAGAAGGGCCAGCCAACAAAGCAGATTCCGTGGGCAGCTTTTAGGCTCTCCGAAGCACATTGGAAGCACGTGAAGCTGTGTGCTGACATTCTTGAGGTATTTGCTAGGTCTCGCTTTCATTCATCACCTACTGACGCTTCCGACT
>JAKLMY010000622.1:0-10007 GCA_022814645.1 Ganoderma meredithae | reverse complement strand
AACAGCTTACTTTGGTGTTTGGGATATGACACATTCCTGCCCAATGTCTACATCATATCCTTCCTCCAGATTTTACGCTTTGCCCGTCGTGAAGGCGTCAGATCCGGAAGTTGGCTGCGGGTGGCCGTACTCCTACTACTTATATATAGGATGCCCTTTGTTATTGCGGAGATTGGATCTAGCCGCTCTCCTTAGAAGAAAGACGCCGGCAAGGGTATTTGTTCCAACCAAGCCACCACCATCCACCACGATTGGTTCAGTCCAGTGCCCCACCCATCATCATCCTCTGTCTTCGCTCTTCCGCACTACGCACTACCCCACCGACTACCACGCTTTTCGAATCTCCTCATGGCCACCAAAGAACCCCAGCTTTGGGAGGACGGACAGTATCTTTTAGAGTGCGATCCTGTTCACAACACGAGGTACTCAGAGGCAGCGAGGAAAGCCCAAGCATCTGTACGTGTACTCAATACTCAGCAAACCACTTGATTTTCATGCGTATGTGCACAGAAAATGCTGCGACTCATGGCGAACCGAGCACCGCGGGAGAACATTGGTGTCTCTGAGCTTGCCATCAACGGCGAGACGCCTCCTCTTTGGCGCTTTGGCTTCCCATTCAAAGATGAATATGCGCTAGAGTACGCGCGTCGACACTCGCTGAAGATTGAAATCGTCGAGGCAGACAGGGAGGCGTTTGATGGGAGGGAGGTGCTCGACTTTTCTGAGACGGACGACACGTGGCTCGAGGACGAAGAGATTGCCAGCTTCTTGATCTGCGCCTCTCGGAGCTTGATGATGGAGGATCTCCGGAGTCGATGCGGTCTTCAGCTGGAAGTTGGGCGTCCATTCACTTTCGAGTGGGACGGCCTTGTTTCCCTGTGGTCGAACTACGACATTCGGGAACAATTCCGGTTATGTGGACGCAGCAACTATAACAAGGTCATCAAAATCCTGGAGGAGGCGATGAACGAGGGCAAGCAGTACCCAGATTCGTTCTGCGAATGGTGGTTTGACTGGAACAACGAAGTGGTCAGTCCGGTTTCGCGACCCACCGCTCGTTCTGTTCTCACTGTTCGTTTTGGACGCAGGGAGTTTTCATGTGTGTCGACTGACGGTGATGATGTTCATGCCATTGTTCTCTCTCTTTGTCTGATTCCTAGCCACTATCTTAGTCTTTGATCCACTACAAGTGGAAATATCGTATCAGTTACATGCCGGACATGACATGGGATCCTCGTCGCTGCCCAGTTTTCAATTCACGTTCAGCGTCCTCATGTTTCATTGGTCTCGGTCGTGAATGGCTCTCACGCATACGGCCTCGCCCCTGTAGCTGTTCTCAATTTTAACTTGCATTATCAGAGCGTGGCAGGTGCACTCACTGGCAGAGGAGAGTGTGTGAGCACGGTGGATCGAAATCCATATCAAGAACTTCAAAGAACTACAAAGCTACTACTCTTGCTGTATTTCCCAACATAAGACATTCTTTCCTTGCACTGCTCGACGTTCCGAAAACGTGGTCTCGATAATCCAAGGCTTGAGCGTCTACACCACGCGGGGACCGAAATTCTTGTAAGCGCCTTCTGCTCCTGGTCATCCTGGGACCTGGACGTCTCGTCTCGCTCGACGTCGGCAGCCATGGCGCCCTCAAAGAAAAGCCCGGCTTCCTCCAAAACTCGCTCTTCAAATTCACAACCGTATATCAAGAAGGTCAAGGGCGAGAACTTCTACCACAATGCCAAGACCGCGAACCGCCTCAAGATGCTCAAGGGCGGCAAGGCAGTCCGTGACAAAGACGGCAAAATCATCCAGGCCGCCGCATTCCAGAAAGGAGAGGATGAGACGAAGCCGGGGAGGGTTCAGCCAGATAGGCGGTGGTTCGGTACGTCGTATCTCGCTGCATGCGCTCTGGAGAAGCTTAGGCCTCTCCTCAGGAAACACTAGGGTGATCTCTCAGACCGCCTTGGACCACTTCCGGACCAGCCTTTCTACGAAACAGAATGACCCGTACTCGGTCCTCTTGCGCCGCAACAAGCTTCCTATGTCTCTCCTCGACGATGCGTCGAACCCGAATCTGCGGAAGGTGCGTCAATTGAAATTCTCGTGAGGGAGATTGCACCAATCCTGTTGTGGTAGCGTTCGCATATCCTGGAGACGGAGACGTTCAAGGATACGTTCGGCCCAAAGGCACAACGCAAGAAGCCCCGTATAGATGTTGGCACCTTCGAAGAACTTTTGAAAGTGAGCGAGGCCGCAGCGGAGGAACGCGAGAGCGCTGCACAGGGAGAGGAGGGACCCGTAGCCTCGACATCTGGCGCCGATGACTTCCAGACACACGCAGACATCATCGAGCCTATCTACGCAAAAGGAACTTCGCGCCGCATATATGGGGAACTGTACAAGGTCATCGACTCATCCGACGTGATCATTCATGTCATCGACGCTCGCGATCCCCTGGGCACACTTTGTGAGTCCGTTCTGGAGTTCGTACGGAAGGAGAAGGCCCACAAGCAAGTTGTGCTCGTGATCAACAAATGCGACCTAGTTCCAAATTGGGTCACCGTATGTTCACTTTCCCCTTGATGCTGTTGTTGGACAGACCTACACTGAATGCCTTGTCATGATAGGCCCGCTATATCCAGCACCTAACCCCCCGTTACCCCACGCTCGCATTCCATGCCTCCCCAAACCACTCCTTCGGCAAGGGCTCCCTCATCCAGCTCCTCCGCCAGTTTTCGCAGCTACACTCAGACAAGAAGCAGATCTCCGTCGGCTTTATCGGATACCCCAACGTTGGCAAGTCAAGCGTCATCAATACCCTCAAGGCCGGCAAGGTCTGCAACGTCGCGCCCGTCCCTGGCGAGACCAAGGTCTGGCAGTACATCACGCTCACCAAGCGCATATACCTCATCGACTGCCCGGGCATCGTGCCCACCTCCGCCCGCGACTCGCAGACGGCGACGGTCCTGAAGGGCGTCGTGCGCGTCGAGGCGCTCGCGACGCCCTCGGAGCACATCCCGACGCTCATGGAGCGCGTCAAGCCGATCTACCTCTCCCGCACGTATGGCGTGCCGCTCGCCGACGCGGAGGACCCCTCGCAGGGGTGGGATTCGGAGGCGTTCCTGGACAAGCTCGCGCGCATGAAGGGCCGGCTGCTCAAGGGCGGCGAGCCGGACCGCGAGGCGATCGCAAAGATCCTGCTGAGCGACTGGGTGCGCGGGCGGATACCGTTCTTCGCGCCGCCACCGGAGCGCACGGAGGAGCTGAACAGGGCGGAGGCGAAGAAGGCGAGGGTCGCGGGCAGGGACGCGAAGGGCAAGGGCAAGGCTGCGGCTGGGCAGGAAGAGGAGAGGCAGCTCCATGTCACGCAGCACCTTGGGTCGATCATGCAGAAGAACTCGTTTGTGGGCGAGGACGTTCGGCCGCTGGAGGAGGATGGGCCGGAGGAGGACGGGGAGGGAGAGGTTGAGGGTAGTGATGAAGAGGAAGAGGCCGTAGAGGAAGAAGAAGAGGAGGAGGAGGAGTTGGGCTGGAACGATGTGTTCAAGGGAGACCAGGTGCCTGAGAAGGCGGAGAGCGACCAGCAGGAACCCGTCACAGTTTTCAGCAAGCTCAGCGATGAAGAGGTTGTGGAGTCGAGCGAGTCGGATGAGGAGTCTTCCCGCCCGCAGAAGGCGGCTCGCATGACCACGAACAAGGTAACTGTCTTCGACATGGTGTCGTTCTTGATTCAGAAGGTTGCTGGTGCTGACGTCACCCACAGAAAAAGGCAGCAAACTTCTACACGAATGCGAACGTGAAGAATAAGAATCGCCAAAAAGCGGCCGTGATGAAGTCGCTGCAAATCGGCGACAAGGCTGGTCGCAAACGGAGACGGTAGATGCTGTGTACTCACATGTATATCCTTGCATTAGGGTCTTAGCAATGTATCGGGATTTGAAACGATCCTCATGGTATATACTATACGCTGACGTCTACGACAACAGGTTCAGCTAAGCACCTCGTTCGACGGGCTCCCGACGTATGACTGGAGGCATCATCTTACAAAGATGTCGACTCCGCAGATCAGGCGAGGGTCACACGGGGTCTCCAGCCCTACATGTTCCTTTGCTACCTCCGCTTGCCCGGCTCCCGTACCTGTGGCACGTCTCGCCGTTCACTATCCTCTATTTCAAACTGACTTCCTAGAGTACTATGACGATAACGCCATATCTGTTCCAACATTACGTCGTTGCTGAAGACGTATGGCAGTTCCCCCGTCCCCCCACCGACATGCAATCACGAGCATTGCACAAGGTAGCGAGGCTCTTCATTCCCCCACGCCTCCCCGAATCATTATCCGCGCGATTCACCCACTGCATGCACTCGTCACCCTCCCACGTGTACCCTCGCTGCGTCGTCTCCCATCGCCGTCATCTGGTCGTCGGCATCGTTGCATTCAGCGGACCGAATTTCAAGCCCCCCCAACGGCTTGCCCCCTCTAGAGTTCATCGTCAAGATTGGTGAGTCAGTTATCCCCTCTGCTAATGTACCGTGCAGGACGGAAACTGATCCGCCCGGTACACCAGCCAACTTCATGGGCGGGATCGCACTTCCGCTCTTGTTTGTCCTGCTGTGGCGTTTTGCCTTCAACCGAACTGTCATCGAAAACTCCCCTTCGGCCTAGCAAGACTCCATTTCCTTCATCACGTTTGCTCCTCACGAAGAAGACCCAGTGGCATTCCCCTTTGAAATTAACGTTGGACACCGCATCGGCCTGCTCATAGTAGAAGGTTATTCCACCCGTCCATCTGGACTCACTGCCAAGCACTGGCCGAGCCCAACAGGATTTCCCGAGAGAAGAGTGGTTATCTGCTTGGATCCACAGCGGTTACATATATACCCACAAGTTACCCCCTCTACACCCATTTGCATTTACTTAGATCTACATCTGCGAGCGTATGTTCGGGTCGCCCCACATCCCTCTATATTCCTCGTGCATCGACTGCACCACTCCTGCGCGTTTCATATATACCATTGGCTACATATATGCGTCTCATGGACATTTTTTGTTTCTCGAAGCGTCGCGATCACGCATACCTTCCAAATACCTCCATCTCCTACACCGCAGCCTCTCGTTCTTCGAGAATTGATGCATGTTGCAGAAGTGCCCCGACGTGGCAAACTGATCGCAAACGAAGGCGATCTGAGTGGTGAGGTGAGGTTTCAGGACTCTGGCGTATGTCTGGGCAAACTGTAGGCTGACGTGCTGTGACAACAGATAACCGCGATTCCGAGACGCCATCTGTGCGCGCGAGGGAGCGTTCTTTTCAAATTCAAACTCAAACTCAAACCAAACCCAAAGTCATATTCCCGCCAAGCGCCGCAATGGACTCCGGGCCGGGGCAAATGCGACTATCACTGCTCCGTGCTGTTTTTCCCGAGAATCGGTCTCAAGAACAGCAGGCGAGGGTCACACGAGGCCGACCATGAATCACAAAACTGCTTGCGTGCCTGCCTGCGTTTCGTCCGCTACCTCCACTCTCCCGCCTCCCCCAAACGCCCTCGCCAAGGGTATAAAAGTGCTGCGTGTGGCTGCCAAACGTCGCATCGTTGAAGGTCCTCAATTCTGAGTCGACCCTTCGAGGTCCCGAGTCATTACCGCCATGCCGTCGGCCGCCTTTCTTATCTACTCTGGCATCATGCCCCTAATCAAGACGTACGCCATCGTCCTCCCCGTTCATGCCTTCAATTCGTGCTCACCTGTACCGCATAGGTTTATCACAATCATCGCTGGATATGTTCTGGCCAAGATGGGTATGTTCCCGCCGGCGGCGTCTCGTGGAGCATCGCAGGTCTCCATGAACGTGGCTCTCCCTGCCCTCCTCTTCGCGAATGTGGTCCCTGCCTTCACGCCCTCCAACATATCGGCACTGGGACCTTTGTTTTTGATCGCCTTCACGTACCAAGGCATTGGTTTCCTCTCTGGCTTGCTGGTCCGTGAGTTCTGCTATGTCCCGCGCGACTTCTGGCAAGGCATTATTGTCCTGACGGGCATGAGC
Source organism: Ganoderma meredithae (assembly GCA_022814645.1). Taxonomy (NCBI): domain Eukaryota; kingdom Fungi; phylum Basidiomycota; class Agaricomycetes; order Polyporales; family Polyporaceae; genus Ganoderma; species Ganoderma meredithae. The sequence continues at coordinate 3,969 of JAKLMY010000622.1, read as the reverse complement.
AACTGGGGTAACCTACGTAAGTACTCTCGTGTTGATCCACAGCTTGCCACGCTCACCTGCAAACCCAGCCACTGCGGTCGTCCTTTCCGTTACCCAGCAAGCTCCCTTCGATCCTGAGACAGACCCAGCTCGTGAGTCATGAACGCTATGCGAAAATTTCGAGCAGGCATTTTGACCGGCTTCTTAAACTCAGTTGGCGTTTCCTACGTGTCTATCTTCATCGTCTCGTACCACATCGTCTTCTGGATGCTCGGCGCCGCCCACTCGCTATCATGGGACTACCGGCCCGGCGTCCCGCAAGGAGAGGCGGCGGAGGTCCGTGTCACCTGGAAGGAAAAGCCCCTCGGCTCCTTCGTCACACGCCATATCCTCCACCAACCCGCCACCGATCCTTTCGCCGCGGTCGAGGTCAACACAACCGAAGGTGACGTCGAAAAATGCACGCTCGAGAAGGAGAAGGGCTTTTCGGCCGAAAGCGCCGTCGTGGTCTCAAAGCTCTCCGAAGACGTCGACAGGCCAAACCCTGACCCAGACGTGCAGCTCGCCAGGAGGACCTCGCGCCTGTCCACAACCGCTGCGCCGGTCCAGCAACAACGGCGACCTTCAGTGTCCGCCTCTTCGGCGCCGGCCGCGCTCCCGCCTGTCCCTCCGCCGACCCCAGCCCACTCGATCCGCAACTTCGATACCCAAAGCATCGGGCAGCGCAGCGAGACCCTCAACATCCCCTCGCTTCCTCAGAAGATCGTGCGCGTGTTCCGTCCGCTGGGTGCGCTCATAACGCCCGTCACATGCACGCTCGCGGTCTCGCTCCCGATCGCGCTCATCCAGCCGCTGAAGGCGCTGTTCGTGGATGTGTCTGCGACCGGCGGACCGACCTTCAGGGGCCCCGACGGCCGGCCCCCCCTGGCGTTCATGATTGACACTGGTAAGTTATGGTATTCGCCGTATCTTTCGCTCGATTCTACCGAAGCTGATCCACTCGCTGGTGCACAGCGAGCTTTATGGGCGGGATCTGCGTCCCGCTCGCGCTCATCCTGCTCGGGGCGAGCTTCGCGCGCATCAGGATCCCCCGCCCGCTCTCGCGGCTGCCCGTAACTGCCATGTTCTTCACGACGATGGCGAAGATGGTCGTGCTTCCCGTCATCGGCATCCTGCTCGTCCAGGCGATGACCAAGGCCGGCTTTGTGCACAAGGACGAGAAGGCCCTCCGGTTTGTCATGATGTTCCTGAGCGGCACGCCGACTGCTGTAAAGTGCGTTCTTGGCTCGGATCCTCGTTTCCCTGTCCTTCTCCATTTGTTGACCGCTTTACCGTTCTGGAGAGGCTAACGATCGTCTGTGTGGACAGCCAGCTAATAGTTGCATCGCTCTACTCGCCCGATGGGAATGTTGACACACTTTCGGTAAGCCCACTCTCTTGCTTGGCATATGAGCCGGCCGCTGACCGTTGTCCGACAGGCCTTCCTGCTCGTTCAATGTGAGTACCCGCTCTATGCAGCTGCTAACATCTGAGTGGATTCTAACCTCTTCTCCAAGACATCTTCATGTTCTTCTCGTCATCGTACGTCCCTCTGACCGATACGTGCACATCGTGGATTTAGAGCTCACTGTCCGAACCTTTACAGAGCCCTCACTGCAGTCGCGCTTTTGCTCTTGTAGCCAACCAGCCCCCGGCGTGCGGCACAGAGTTCCACGATACTTCACTTCTGTATAGCCTGAAGCTATCACCGCACACTCATATTCGGGTTAGAATGGGTCCGGGACTAACCACCACACCTTACGCGTCCTTGCCAAGCAGACTCAGAGTGGTTTCGCCATTAGATTCCCCACGATCTTACTCCGCATCACACGGCCCCTCCGCCTTTTTATGGTCTAAGGTTCCTCGACTCGCGCGCACCTCAATCTGGTCCTCAACCAGTGAACGCCAGGCCCCGTCCCCATGCGATGACCTAGAATATCAACTCTTGCACAGAGGCCGGCGAATGACACTGTGTTATGGCCTGTGACGCTTACTACGTAGATGATGACTTTTCCGTCTAGACTGACTACTGGGTAGTTTCCGCATTCCGTCGTATAGAATTATACGCGCAAGCTACGGCTTCGCTGTTTTCCCTCTGGTCATAGGTATCTGTTTCACGTCCGTTAGAACCTCTAGATTTTTAGACTCCATCTCCATCTACACGACACACTTCACGGTTTATTGCATATGCCATCTGCTACATTAGACGCATCGCACTCATATCTTCCGTTCCCCGAATCCACATCGTATTCCTAAGTAGTCACCTATACAGTTCGGCGCCGATGAGCCGCATAGTCATAATGCGACAGAGGATCAAACATTCGTTGCCCCGTCATGGGTGAAATCTCTATGAAGTACTGGATTCGGACGTGCAAGGTGCGGGACTCTCGCATGTCCTGTGTCCTAAGATTCACGTCCTCCTGAATGGAAGCCGCGCAAAATGTTGGTCCCCGTGTGCATGGTCCTTAGCAGATCGTGTAAAGGACCAGACGCTGTGATAAATGATCCGTGACAGTCACGGTCAGTTCCTACATAGATGATAGACCGCACACTGTCCCGTAATACCAAATCATCATGTCCAAGTGACCGTAGCCTGGCCATTGAGGTCCAACGCCAAGTTCTTCAGCACCAACTTCTGCTTGCCCTCATCGTACTCGTGATCCCCAGCACCCAAGCTCTTCTTCGAGTCCGCATTGCCCGACTTGATCGAGACCCCTGCGTTCGGCGTCGCACCGAAGACCATCACGGTCGCCAGCTTCTGCTCGAGCGGGTAGTCTCCCTCGGCCTCGCTGAACAGCACCCCGCCGGCTGCCCAGAACGTGACGTCCGTGTGCGGCGTGGGGGGCAGGCTCTCGCCATCGTCGAGGTACGCGGTCCCGAACGCCCGGCCGTCCCTGTCCAGGGAGACGAGGAGCTCCCACGGGCCGTCGCGCGTCTCCGTCGTGGTGTAGCCCGGCTGCGCATGTAGCAGGATCGCCGAGCCGTCACGGATGTGCACATTGATGTGGCCGAGGGGCGTGTCGAGGGTGACGGTGGCACGAGGAGTCGACGAGATGTTCACGGCCTTGTGCGTGTATCAGTCGCGCCAGGCGGTGTCGCCGCGGCCGGAGAAGCCACCGGCGACGGTGGTCACGTTGGGGTCGAGCACGGGGGTGAGGAGGATGTCGCGGCCGACGAGGTACTGCTTGTCGATCCAGAACAGCTCGGGCTCTGCGCGGAACTCGAACCAGAGCGCGCGAACGGTGGGCGTGCCCTACGTCGACGCGTTTGCGAAGAGTGTGTACTGCAGACGGGTGCGTAAGTCAGGGACAGTTAAATGCTGACGTTGAAGGGAACGAGGAGACGTACCCAGTAGTTGAGCAGGCTGTACCTGACGGCGATCGCCGTCTTCGACGCATTCGCAACGCTCTCCTAGCGGTATGGCTCCTGCGAGAGCGAACCGACCGAGTTGTGGTTCATGTAGGACGGCGAGAACGCGCCGAGCTGCGACCACCGGTTGCAGAGCTCTTCGTTGAAGCCGCATGTGTCCGCGCCGACCGTCGGGATCTGGGACAGCTGGAACTGGAGGATGCCCTGTATGCTGTACTGCAGGTACGTCCACCGCGAGAAATTGTGGCCAAGCCAGTGGCCCGTCCATTTGCCAGCGGACGGGAAGGAGCCGCGACCGATGATGAAAGGGCGTTTGCCGGGGTGGAGGTCCAGGAGGGCCAAATGTGTCGCACGTCCTTCCATGAGGACGTAGAGGTTGTGCGTGTCGATCTCGATCATGCCGTTGACGTGCGTCGCGTTGGTGGCAAGGGTCCTGTAGGCAAGATTGTTCAAGCCGGCCCCCGGGTTCCACGCTACATGTCAGCGCAGTCCACAACGATTATGTTGTCGAAAGGCGTCGGGCAGCGGCCTAGCGGATGCGAACTCAGTCTGGGCACAGTGAGTGAACAGCTGTAATATATA